>PVLC010025676.1:0-23460 GCA_004027655.1 Graphiurus murinus | reverse complement strand
GCCTCACTAGGTAGCTGAGGCTGGCCGAGAACCCGGATCCTTCAGTCTCAGCCTCCCGAATGCTGGGATTACAAGTGTGCGCCACCACGCCCGGCAAGGACTCAGCTCTTGATGGGATTCTGTATAAGGAAGAATTTGGAAGTCAGGCTTGCGGCCAGTTGGCTTCGGGTGGGACAAACTGGCTTCCTGCTGGGAATTTCAGATGAAGCCCACTGATGCCAAGGGCCCTGGTCCTGAGATGCTGAGTGAGGAGAGGAAGCTTGGAGTTGGGTGGGCAGGGGAAGGCAGTCTGCCTGGCTCTCTTGTCTGCTGTTTAAGCTGGGTTTGCCTTCCCTTTTCAGAGCCAGAAGCGAGAGTCTGAAAAACACCCCAAAGCATGTGAACTTGGGTGTGTGTGTGTGTGTGTGTGTGTGTGTGTGGTACTGGGAATTGAACCCAGGGGCATTCTACACCCCCAACCCTATTGTTTTAATTTTTATTTTGAAACAAGGTCTCACTAGGTTGCTGAGATCCTCTCTCTAAATTGCCAAGGCTGACTTTGAATCTGTGATCCTCCTGTCTCAGCCTCCCAAATACTGCAAGTACTGGGATTACAAGCGTGTGCCACCACGCCTCGTTTTTTTTTTTTTTTTTTTGTACTGGGGACTGAATCCAGAGGTTTTCTATCTCTGAGCCATATCTCCATCCCTATTTTATTTTTTATTTTGGTACTGGGGATGAATCCAGAGGCATTCAACCTCCAAGTTATACTCCCAGCCCCAATTTTATTTCTTATTTGGAAACAGGGTCTCATTAAGTTGCAGAGGGCCTTGCTAAGTTATCCAGGCTGGCTTCGAACCTGCGATCCTCCTATCTCAGTTCCCAAGTACTTTATTTTTTATTTCGAAACAGAGCTTCACTAAGTTGCTGAAACTGACCTTGAACCTGCAATCCTCCTGTCTCAGCCTCCCAAGTACTGGGATTACGGGCATGGGCCACCATTCCCAATAAAGACTTCTTTTTCTGTTTGTCTGTTTTTATGGTACTGGAGATTGAACCCAGAAGCATTCTACCTCCAAGCTACACCTTGAGCCTTTTTATTTTTGTTTGAAATAGGGTCTCGCTAAGTTGCTGTCCACAAACCTGTGATCCTCCTGTCTCAGCCTCCCAAGAACTGGGATTACAGGCATGTGCCACCACGCCTGGCTCGAGAACTGGTTTTCTTAATAAAGTTCTGAGGCCAGGAGTGGGGGCACCCGCTTATAATCCCAGTACTTGGGTGCCGGGCGCGTGTGGCGTCTGTAACAAGGTCGGCCGGCGTTGGTGGCTGGAGAGATTGCTTTGCGCCTGGGTTTCGTGGCTGTGCGGTCCCAGTCCCCTCTGAAGGGCGTTCTGCACCCAGGAGCGCCTGCCCGACCCTGTGGCTTCTCCAGGGCGCGGGGTCTGAAGACAGCCTCGGCCTGGCTCCTGGCGGCCGGCAGCCGGCACATCGGCTGTCAGGGAGGCGGGCACGTCCTGTAACGCCGTCTGGTCACGTGGAAGCCGCGAGGATTCCTGAGGCAGCAGCTCAAGCGCCTCTATGCCCGCCCCCCAGGTCCCCGCGTGCTGGGTCTTGCCGGCATCTCGGGCAGCCAGGCCCACGACACGGGGGCTGAGGCCGGGCTCGGGAGCACGGGGGGCATCGCCCCGGATCTGGGCACCCTGCATGTGGGTTGGTTGGGTGACTCCTGGAGAGGCCGGGTGGCCGGTGCCGGAGCCGGTGTCGGAGGAAGTGCTGGACTCAGTCCAGAAGGCTCCCTGCCCTGCCCTGCCCCCGCCGGCCACCGCCCAGACTGGTATTTTGGTTGGTGTGACGGGCCCCCAGAGTCATCCGGTGCTGGCACGGGCCCTGTCCTTCCTGCCCCCTGGAGCCAGCCTGCCTATAAAAAGGCCGGGCCACCCGCGCCTGACGCTGGGGTGTGGAGCGCGGGGGACCATGGACTTCGTCAGCATTCGGCAGTTGGTGAGGGCGCGGGCGGGGAGGGGGCAGCGGCGGTGGGTGGGCGAGAAGCTGGATGATGGTCTACATGGCGGTCCTGGGGTCCCGTGATGGGCTTTGCAGATCGGGGGCGGATTCCAGGGCCCCACTCGGGCTGGGCATTCCCTGGGAAGCCAGGGGGCAGCCGGGGTGTCCTTTGTTCTTATTTTGGGGGGTACCGGGGCTAGAACCCAAGACCTGTGCATGCTACTGAGCTACACACCCAAGCCCTTTTTATTTTGAGATTAGGGTCTTGCTAAATTGCCCAGACTGGCCTCAAACCTGCCATCTTCCTGCCTCGGCCTCCCAAGTTGTCCACCTGGGTTGTTCTGTTGGCCTGAGCACCACGGTGGGCCTAGCTCTGGAAATCCCCGCTCTGTTTGGGGTGCGTGCGGGGAGAAGGGTGCTCTTGGGTTCCCCGGGCCTTCAGAGACAGTGGCACCGGGACGCTTTGGGGTGTGTTCGGGAGGTTATGAGGCCCAGGGTCAGCCTGGCTCAGCGCTGCCGGGAGATGGACTGCAGAGCTTGGGAAGGTTAGGTTGCCAGAGCTGGTTTGCTCTGTGTTTATTCTTGTGCTAGTGGGGATTGAACCCAGGGCCATTCCACCTCCTAGTTACGAACTCAGCTTTTTTTTTGACACTGGGGATTGAACCCAGGGGCATTCTACTTCCAAGCTACTACACCCCCAGCCCAATTTTTTATTCTTTATTTTGAAATAGGGTCTCACTAAGTTGGGACGGGCCTCACTAAGTAGCTGAGGCTGGCCATGAACCTGGATCCTCCTGTCTCAGCCTCCAAGTACTGGGATTACAAGCATGTGCCACCATGCCCGGCTTATTTTTTATTTTGAAACAGCATCTTACTACTTCCTCAGGCTGTTCTCAAACCCACAATCCTCCTGTCTCAGCCTCCAAGTACTGGGATTATAGGCATGCGTCACCACATTGTAGTACTGGGGATTGAACCCAGGGGCATTCTACTTCCGAGCTACATCCCAGCCCCATTTTTTATTCTTTGTTTTGAAACAGAGTCTCACTAAGTAGCTAAGGCTGGCTGCAAACCCGGATTCTCCAGTTTCTGCCTTCCTAGAACTAGGATTACAAGTGTGTGCCACCATGTCCAGCTCCCAGCCCTTATTTTGAAACAGGGTCTCACTAAGTTGCCGGGGGCCTAAGTTGCTGAGGCTGGCTGTGAACCGCAATCTTCCTGTCTTAGCCTCTCAAGTACTGGGATTACAAGCATGCCTCACTAAGCCTGGCATTTAGTTTTGGTATGTTGTGAAATGGTCTCACGAGGTTGCTGAGAATCTCATTAATTTGCTGGGGCTGGTCTCGAACCTGCGATCCTTCTGTCTCATCTTCCCAAGTACTGGGATTACAGGCGTGGGCCACCACGCCCGGCTCCAGAGTTGCTTTAGAAGGAAGGGAACGTGGTTGTACTTGGCTGGACGCTCTCAGCTCTGTGGTCCATCACCCCAGCCTTTCTCTCCCCCATGGGAATTCATCGGTGCTCCCTAGCTCCTGGGGGAGCACAAGTCCCATGTAACCACCTCATCTTCACGCCGCCTTCAGTAAGTGATAGGTTGGGCTCCCTCTAATGGTGCATAAAGAGCCCGGAGCTGAAGGCAGGGGCTTAGAATTTGACCCAAGGTGTCTCTTCTGTTCCTCGGAGCTTGGTCAGGTGGCAGCGTGCCATGGTCTGGGAGGAATCTGCAGACATAGCCCAGGAGGGAAGCTGAGGTGTCATCTGCCCCAGGCCCCGGGCACAAGCCCAGCAGTATAAATAGACGTGGTGGCTTGCCCTCGATCCTGCTGACCGCGGCTGGGGCAGCGGCCAGTCGGCCCCCTAGGTCTCAGCTGTTGCCGCAGTTGGAGAAAACAGCCACAGGTGTCAGGGAGCTCACCAGAGAGCAACACCACGAGGAAGCTTGAGACGGGGTCAGGCCAGCGCAAAGCCAGAACGTGAAGCCTACACAATGGCTCTGTCGGCAATCTATTCTCATAACTTTTTCTTTTCTTTTTTGTGATACTGAGGATTGAACTCTGGGCATTTTACCTCTAAGCTACACCCCCAGCCCTATTTTTTTTTTTTTAATTTGGAAACAGGTTCTCACTAAGTTGGGGAGGGCTTCACTAAGTAGCTGAGGCTGGCTGTGAACCCCAATCCTCCTGTCTCAGCCTCCCAAGTACTGGAATTGCAAGTGTCCATCACCACGCCTGGCTCACAACTCTGTTTTCTAAGGGTCCCTCCCATTTTCCTTGATTGCTTATCCAAGTCTTATCCTACAGGTAAGTGAAGAAAGGGTTGAAGGGAAAGTGGTGAATTTTGGACATGGAGGTCCCGATCCTGGAGGCTGGCCTTCTGACTGGAGGCTGGGACCCCAAGAGGCCGTGGCCCGGGAGAAGATGAAGTTGGAAGCTGAGAAGAAAAGGAGAGTGAGTGAAGCTGGGGGTGGCGGGAGCCCCACTCGCCCCGCATCCGGCCTGGGCGGTGCTGAGCCCGAGGCCTGCGGCGGCCGCTTGGGCAGCTGCCGTCTCCTCTGGGCAGAGCGGCACTGTGCACGGTTGGGCCCCGGGCTCCCTGACCAGCAACTGAGGCTGGCCCGGCCTTGTCTTCTGCCCCAGCTGGAAAGATTTAACAGCTCCAGACTCAATCTGGAGAACCTGGCGGATCTGGAAAACTTGGTTCAAAGACGAAGAGAAAAGCGACTGCGGCGCCGAGTCCCCCCCAAGGAGCCTGAGCCGGTGGTTCAGGTGAGAGCAGTCGGGGCCTGGAGGATTGCACAGGCCGGGGGCGCAGGTCCCAGGGGCAGAGCCTCGTGTGTGTGTGTGTGTGTGTGTGTGTGTGTGTGTGTGTGTAACAGCTGAAACACAGTCCCGTCCGCTGGGGGTGCACTGTCCCTGCGTTCCAGGGGCCGCAGGTCCAGGTGAGCTGTCTGCAGGGCTGGTCCATGGGGGGCTCTGCCCTGGCTTCTCCTGGTGGCTGGCCGCCTCCTGTACCCTGGCCCGAGTCCCATCGCCCCGTCTCTGCTTCTTATTCCTGTGATGTCCCTTGTTAAAGGACTGGCGCCCACCCTGCTCTAGCCTGGCCTCATCCAACTAGTTAACGTCTGTAAGTCCGTGTTTCCAAATCAGGTCATGTCCAGAGTCCTGGCCATCAGGACTTGGACATAGGAGTCCCGTCCTGTCTCCCCCTCCCCCACCAGGGCCTCCAGCACGCCAGGCTGCCCTCTGAGCTACATCCCCAGCCCTGTGGAGACACGGTCTTGATAAGTTGCTAAGGCTGGCCTTGAACTGTGTTCTCCTGCTCCAGTCTCCAGAGTAGGGGGGTTAGAGGTGTGTGCCCCTGAGCCTGGCCAGCAACGTGTGAATTTCAGGGGGGACACACGTCAGTGACACACACACTGCCTAGAATCTCCTGGGGAAGAGACTGAAAAGCAATCTCTAGCTGGGCGTGGTGACACACACCTGTGATCCCAGTGCTTGGGAGGCTGAGACAGGAGGATCGCAGGTTCCAGGACAGCCTCAGCAACATAGTGAGGTGGTCAGCAACTCAGTGAGGCCTTGTTTCAAAATAAAAAATAAAAATAGGGCTGAGGGTATACCTTGGAGGTAGAATGCCTCTGGGTTCAATCCTCACCACCACCAAAAAGAAAAAGACAATCCGCAGGTGCACGGGCCTGTCAGCTGCCTATGACCCCCGGCAGGTGTGGGCGCTGACGGGTCTCGTTTTCCACGCACCTGCACCTAGCCGCAGCCCCAGGCCCAGCTGGAGCTCGTGGACCTGGAGACGTTCCTGAAGGCAGCTGCTGGGAACCAGGAGGCCCTGATTGACAAGTACCTGGCAGACGGCGGGGACCCCAATGCCCACGACAAGGTAGCGCGGGCGACTCCAGGACTCTGCACTCAGGGAGCGTGGCAGTGGCCCGGGGAGCGAGTGCAGGGGTGTCCCTGAGCGGGGAGGAGAGGCTCTGCCCGGCAGGCAGCCGTCTGGGGACCCGCTGTGGATGGGTCGGGGCCCCTCTGACCTCCTGTCTCCCTGCAGCTGCACCGCACAGCCCTGCACTGGGCCTGTCTGAAGGGTCACAGCCAGCTGGTGACCAAGCTGCTGCTGGCCGGCGCCACCGTGGACGCCCGGGACCTGGTGAGAAGCGGGGAGGTGGCTCCTTGGGGGGGGCGCCCGGCCTCGCGTCCCGGCAGGTCCGAGGGCTTTGGTGCTCTTGTGTTGCAGCTGGACAGGACGCCGCTGTTCTGGGCCTGCCGTGGAGGGCACCTGGACGTCCTGAAGCAGCTGCTCAACCAGGGTGCCCAGGTCAACGCCCGGGACAAGGTGAGGGGCCGAGGGGCCAACAGGAAGCACGAGAGGAGCCAGGCGCGGGGGCCCACGCCTGTAACCCTGCACTTGGGAGGCTGAGACAGGAGGATTGTGGGCTCAAAGCCAGCCTCAGCAAGTAGTGAGACCCTGTTTCCAAATAAGAAATAAAATCAGTCTGGGGATGTAGCTTGGAGGTAGAATGCCTCTGGGTTCAATCCCCAGTAAAACACACACACACTAAAAAATAGGGCTGGGAATATGGCATGGAGGTAGAATGCTCCTGGGTTCAATCAGTAGTACCAAAATAAAATAAAAACAAGCAGCAGCTGGGGTGCAGAGGGGCGGGTGCTGACAAGCAGCAGCTGGGGTACAGAGGGGCGGGTGCTGACCCTGGAGAAGGTGCATGGTCTGAGCCCCGCTGCCCCCAGATCGGGAGCACCCCCCTCCACGTGGCCGTGCGCACGGGCCACTCCGACTGCCTGGAGCACCTCATCGAGTGTGGCGCCCACGTCGACGCGCAGGACAAGGTGGGTGCCGGGTCCCCAGTGCCGCGAATGGGCCGCCCGAGGGTGACGGCCCCCGAGGCGGGCCGCGGGCAGAAAGGTCACGGCTCGCCTCTGCACAGGAAGGGGACACAGCCCTCCACGAGGCCGTGCGGCACGGCCACTACAGGGCCATGAAGCTGCTGCTCCTCTACGGCGCCCAGCTGGTCGTGCAGAACGCGGTGAGGCGCCGGTGTGGCCCGGGGGCGCGGGGCCAAGGCGCCCCAGGGAAGGAAGGACTGACGGGCGTCCTTGTCCCCAGGCCTCCCTGACTCCGGTGCAGCTGGCACGAGACTGGCAGCGGGGCATCCGAGAAGCGCTCCAGGCCCATGCCGGGCATCCCCGCACCCGGAGCTAACCTGGTGTCGCTCGGCCGCCACCCATCCCCGTCACCTCCCCGCAGCCGTGCCGTGGTCCTCGGTCCTCGGTCTCAGCCCCCGAGGCTGTGGGTGCTCAGGCCCGAGGCCACCGCGTCGGCAGCACCAGCCCGGCAGGTGGAAGCCGGCTCCCTGCTTCGTGTCAGGTGGCTGTGCGCCCTGCAGGGGCCGGAGCTGGCAGGCGAGTGGAGGGCCCAGCAGAGGCCCACGGGGCAGCGAGGGCCAGGGGCCCGGCACCCACTTGTCCTCAGGGCAGACCTGCCCTCACCCTCCCCGAGGCCCGGGCTGGGAGCGGTGACCTAGACGTGGCGGCAGTCGCACGGGGGTGGGGGGCAACCGCGGTGGGCCAGGCACTGGCGCAGCCGCCCTCAGGGGGGTTTCTCTGGGGACCCCGTTCCCATCGGCAGCAACCTGGATGGCACGCGAGGTGGCTCAGTCTCCGGGCTCCGAGGCGGGGCCTGGCAGCCTGCGCCCTTCAGCAGGGGAGGAGGCCCAAGCGCAGCCACCGGCCCCACCAGGTTGCCTCAGGAGCTGGAGGCCCAGGAGTTGGAGCTCGTGTTCACTTGGGGAAACCTCCGCCCCTCCGTCTAAGGGCGGCAGCCAGCCCACCACTCCCACGGGGCTGGGGCACCCGGCGGGTGGCAGGGCTTGCCCGTGGCCCACTCAAGTCTTGAGGCGGAGGCCCGCAGCCCTCGCCCGCCCCGGCTCGGCCGCCCCGGGCCTGGAGGAGCCTGGCCTGGTGTCTGCAGGAAGGCGAGGGTGCCTCTGTCCCCACGGCCTTCCCCTCCTGCCCCTGGGTTGGGACTCACTGGGAGGGCTGGCTCCCGACAGGCCAGAGAGGCAGGCCGAGGCAGCCAGCGCTCTGGGGCGGTGGCCCGGCCCCGCACGGTCCTGGGATCCTTGAGGCCGCAGCTCTCAAAGCCACTAGTGCTCCCGGGGGCAGCACCTTCCCCAGGCAGCTCCCGCCTGTGGTGATGTCTGCCTGCACCCCGAGGCTGGGCGAAGTGCAACGGAGAAGACGGCCCCTCACCCAGGGGGGGACACAATCACAGACAAAAACGCCTTTTTATACAGAGCAGTGCTTTTTTGCTCATTAAACTGGTTGACTGTCCACCACAGCCTCGTTGTCCTGTTGGGGCTAGGAGGAGCTGGTCCATTGGGTACCAGGGACGGCCTGCAACCCCCAACAGCAAAACTCAAGGGTACTAACGATGCCGGCCTGAGTGCAAGACAGCCACCACCTGCAGGCTGCGCTGTGTGGGCCCCGCGCTCAGGGCCCCTCAGTTCCCTGGAGCTGGAAGAGCCATGGTTCTCAGGCTCAGCCGCTTATTAAAAAGCACCAGGGAGGTTTTCAGGCATGGTGGCGCATGCCTGCAATCCCAGTACCTGGGGAGGCTGAGACAGGAGGATTTCGGATGTGAAGCCGGCCCCGGCAACTTAGTGAGACTCTTGGCAAAGTAGTGAGATCATTTCCAAATAAATAAAAATTGGGCTGGGGGTGGTCAGAGGTAGACTGTCTCTGGGTTCAATCCCCAGTGGAGGAGGAGGAAGACACCAGGACTCTTGATTTCAGTTGGGTGATGGGACACACACCTGTAATCCTAGTACTAAGGAGGCTGAGACAGGAGGATCACAGATTTGAGAACAGCCTCGGCAACCTATGGAAACCGTTTCAAAACAAAAAATAAAAATTGGAGCCGGGCGTGGTGGTGCATGCTTGTAATCCCAGCATTTGGGAGGCTGAGACCGGAGGATCCTGGTTCGCAGCCAGCCTCAGCTGCTTAGTGAGGCCCTGTTTCAAAATAATAAAAAAAATTAAGGCTGGGGCTGTAGCTGTAGCTCGGAGGTAGAATGCCCCTAGATTCCATTCCCTGTACCGCCAAAAAAAAAAAAAAAAAAAAAAAAAATTTGGGCTGGGGGCATAGACAATGTCCCTGGGTTCAATTCCCAGTACCACACACACAAAAAAGTCTTGACATCTAGGTCAGAAGCTCTTGAGTGTGGGACCCACGCCCTCGTAGATGACATCCTTGCCTAGGCACACCAGGAAATCCTAAGGAATCTAGAAAAACACTCACCTACAGTAAGGGGGTCCAGCAAGATGGCAGGATACAACATAAACATAAAAATCTATTTCCATAGTTACAATGAACAGGTGAACACAAAAGTAAAAACAGTACCATTTACAGTTACTTAGGAAGGGTGCCGACATCTGCAAAACCAAATGAAATTAAGTATTTATTTAGTGGCACTGGGGATTGACCCCCGGGGCATTCTACCTATGAGCCACACCCCCAGCCCTACCTTATTTTTATTTGGAAACAGGGTCTTGCTAGGTTGATAGTGTCTCACTACTTGTTGAGACTGTCCTTTAACCTGCAATCCTCCTGCCTCAGCAGCCCAAACACTAGGATTACAAGCATGTGCCAACACACTTGCTCTAAACATTTAAATAAATGGAAGGTTCGAGCCCAGCCTTAGTGAGACCCTATTTCAAACTAAAAAAATAAAATAGGACTGGGGTTGTAGCTCAGAATTAGAATGCCCCTGGGCCGGGAGTGGTGGCACACACTTATAATCCCAGTCCTTGGGATGCAGAGACAGGAGGATCCAGGTTCTCAGCCAGCCTCAGCTACTTAGTGAGACCCTGTTTCAAAATAAAGAATATAAAATAGGGCTGGAGGTGTAGCTCAGAGGTAGAATGCCCCTGGGTTCAACCCCCAGTACCGCTAAATAAATAAATAAATAAATAAATAAATAAATAAATAAATAAATAAATAAATAAATAAAATATACCATGTTCATGGACAGGAAGATGCAGTAAAGATGTCAGTTCTTAGCCAGGCGTGGGGGCGCACGCTTGTAATCCCAGCATTCGGGAGGCTGAGACCGGAGGATCCAGGTTCGCGGCCAGCCTCAGCTACCTAGTGAGACACTCCGCAACTTAGTGAGACTCGGTTTCAAAATAAAAGAATAAAAAATAGGGCTGGGGGTATAGCTCGGAGGTAGAATGCCCCTGAGTTCAACTCCCAGTACTGCAAAAAAAAAAAAAAAGTCAGTTCTTCCTAAATTGATGTGTTTATCATAATTCCTATCAAAATCCCAGCAAGAATTTTAGATGTAGACAAGGTTATTCTAAAATTCCTAAGAAAATTTATAGTCAAAGCAATTTGTGTGACACACACACACACACACTGGGGATTGAGCCCAGAGGCATTTTGCCTCTGAACTATATCCCCAGCACTCTACTGATTTCAAAACTTACTATATATGTAATCAAGAGACTGGTAAACTGGGTATAGTAGCGCACACTTGTAATCCCAGTACTTGGGAGGCTGAGACAGGATCACAAGTTCATTACCAGCCTCAGCTACTTGGTGAGGCCCTCTGCAACTTAGTGAGACTGTTTCAAAGCAAAGAATAAAATAGGGCTGGGGGGTATAGCTCAGAGGTAGGATGCCCCTGGGTTCAATCTCCAGTACTGCAAGAACAAAACCAAAAATAACTTGGTCCTGACATCTAGAACTAGAGTTCTTAGATGTGACATTAAAAGCACAATGCAGCCAGATGTGGTGGTGCATGGCTGTAATCCTAGTATTTGGGAGGCTGAGATAGGATTGCAGGTTCGAGGTCAGCCTCAGCAACATAGTGAGACTGAGACCCTGTTTCCAAACAAAAAATAAAAAGGGTTGGGGGTATGGTTCAGAGGTAGAATCCCCCGTCCCCAGCCCCAGGTTCAATCCGAACACTACACACACACCACAATCAAGCCAGGCACGAGAGTACAAGCCCACAATCCCAGCACTTGGGAGGCTCAGACAGGAAGATAGCAGATTCCAGCACAGCCTCAACAACATAGCGAGACTCAGCAACCCAGCAGACTGTTTCCAAACAAAAAATAAAAAGGGTTGGGGTTGGAGCTTGGAGGTAGAATGCTCCTGGGGTTCAATCCCCAGTACCACAAAAAACTAAAACATATAACGACCAGTATGAACTAACAATCCCACTTGTGACATTTATCCCGGAGAAAAGAAAGCGTGTCTTTATGCAAAAACCTGGACTCGAGTGTTCATAGCAGCTTTATTTGGAATGGCCGAAAACTGGAAACCCAGGTCTCCTGTGATAGGCATTAAGTGTACATGGAAATCACTTGGCAATGAGAAGGAACGCGCGTGGACACTCACAGCGACCTGGGTGACTCTCCAGAGAATCACACTGAGCGGACAGAGCCAAGCCCAGAGGCCGCACACTGTGTAATGACATTTATTCAACATTCTTGGAAAGACAGAACGAGAGATGACAGCAGGTCAGTGGGCGGGGACGGGTATGGCAGGAGGGACGGGGACCTTTGATTGTGGCGGCAGTCACACCCGTCCAAGTCCAATGCGTGCCACTTGACGCTGCACCAGGGCCAGAGTCCTGGCTTCCATACTGCATTACAATGACGTAAGAAATAACCACTCGGGAAACTCAACAAAGGATGTGTGGGGCCTCTATCTCTGCAACTTCCTATGAATATGATTATTTCAAAATAACGAGTTAGGAAAAAAGAAAGCAGTAGCTCTGGGTGCAGCCTGGCGGTCTGCGTTGGATCCTGCAACTGCAAAAGGGCATTTCTGGAAAGTGGGAATATTCAAATAAAATCTACAGTTAAGAATGCTGCACCCATGTTAATTTTTTAGTTTGGTAAGTGCACCAAGGTTATGTGAGATGTTAACATCAGGGGAAGCCGGGTGAAGAGTGTACAGAACTCTCCTGTGAATCTACACCTATTCCAGAAATTAACCCCTGCCGGGCCGGTGGCAGACTCCTCATCCCAGCTTGGGGGGTTCAGACAGAAGGACTGCAAGTTCCAGGCCAGTGTACAGTAACTCGGCAAGACTCTGAAAGGGCTGGGGGTGCAGCCCAGAGGTAGCACGCCCCTGGCTCAATCCCCAGAACCACAGGTCAAACTCGCTGCTGCCAGGAATGGCTCTCTTGGAATCCCAGGAGTGCAGGCGCCAGCGCCGCGGGAGACGACTTTAAGGTGCTTCCCACCGGGTCTGCTCTTGAGAGCGCCCCCAGAGTGCAGTTTCTGGGCAAGCACACGGCTCTTCTTTTAGCTTTCAATCCCACTGACCCGCACCCGAAGCCCTGTGGAGAAAGGCTTCAGAAAGCCTCGCCCTTCCCTCCCAGTCTGTCACCCCGTCTCTGTGACACCCCCGCTTCGGCACCGCTGAGCTGGGGAAGGAGTGTACGTGGCCCCACTTCCCTGAAACCATGCTGCTAGCAAGGTATGAGACAGGCAAAGAACTCGAGAGCTAAGAAAACCGTGACCTCTTTTTAAAAGAAAGGCGAGTTAGAGGCGCCTGACTCCCACCCGCCTCCCTGGCCGCCCGCCACACCGCTCACGGTGCACACCTCTCCCGACGCCTGGCAAGGTGCAGGGCCGGCGGCACGGGCGGCCACCTTCCCAGGGTCGGGAGCAGCAGGAGTCCTTCTTCCCATGTGCAGCGTCTCCTCGAGATCCAGGCGGACAGCGCCATTAGCGTTGATGAAGCAAAAGCACGGCGGGCAGAGGGTTGGCTTGTCACTCACGACTCTTGACAGGTTCAGGAAAGCCACCTCCCGGGAGGGAGCAGGACTAGGGGACGCCCTTGGGGGACCACGCTTCTTGGTTTGGCACGTGGGGAAGCTGGGTGTGCTAACCCAGCACCATCAGGGAAGCCAGAGCTCCGAGGGCCAGGCCGGGCACTGGAACCCAGCCCACGCCGGAGGAAGTGCTGCCCTCAGGCGGCAGAGGGTGGGCACAAAGCAGGCCCGGGTCAGGGCACACAAGGCGGTGACCGCACTCACACGGAGCCCGGCTTAAAGAGGTATAAATACACGACTGTCACAGCATCGGGGACAGGGAGAAGCTGGGCCCTGGGACTGGAGATGATTGCTCCTTTCGTTCTTCCTGGAAGCAGGCCTGGGGGCCCTGCCCAGCTGCCCGGCTCCTAGAGGCGGCGGCGGCCCAGGACCCACAGCTGTAAAAGCCATCTAAAACGTGGCGTGGAGGGCGGGGCAGGCTGGCACGGAGTTTCCGCTGGACTCCTGCCAGCTCCGCGTGCGCGTCCATTCTCCCGCTCAGCTCAGCTTCACTGGGGCTGCACGGCAAGCGGCTAAACTCCAGGATTCCGCCCAGGGCTCTCCTCCACCGGGACTCCGGGCCCGCTGTGGCTGGACCCTGGGGAGAGAGCGACAGGAGGACAAATGTCTGAGGACACCCAGGGCTCAAACTTCAGGACAGGGAGTGGCAGGCAGAGCTAAGAGTGACTGGCTAGGAACGTGGCCAGCCTGACGGGGCTTCAAAGGGAAAACCATCTGTGAAGGAGGACGAACGGGCTGCAGGCCCCCGGGAGGCCTGCAGAGGCACCCAAGCAGGACGGTCATGCACCCACGCTGGAAGGAAGCCTGATTTCCCAAGGCCAATCTGGGGTTCCACAGCCCCTCCTGTCTTCCAGGAAGATGAACCACAGCGCCCACTCCCCCGGCCCGGGCAGCAGTGCCTCCCAGCCTGGGGAGCTCCTGCAGGGCGCCCCGGCAGCTCACAGGCGGGAGAGCCAAACCAAGAGAAAGGGAAAGGGAGATATTTACCTTGATGTTTCCTTAAAACAAAAAAATGTTCACTAGTCCACAGTCATTTATCAACTGCAGTTTCCAAATGTGCCAAAGAGGGAAAGGTCTACTGGGAAGGCTAAAGAGAGCGGAGAGAAAGAAAGAAGACAAGAAGCTGTTGAGCAGCGCGGAGCGAGAGACCTGGAGGACTTCTACAATCCCAACGGGAGGCCGAGGGCAGGAGTTTCCAGTGACGGCTGAAGCCACGGGTCTCAGGTCCTCTGGTCTCTGCCAGGACTGCTCAGCTCCGCTCCTGGCGTTCAGAGGCAGCAGAGAGAACCCAGGCAAAGCGGGACCCGAAAAAACCTCTTCTATGAGAACAGGCAGCAGCCACGGCGGCCTTTACATCAGAGTTTGCTGACCCCGGTTGCACGCAATTTAAAATCACTGTGCCAGGTGTGGTGGCTCATGCCTGCAATCCCAGCGCTTGGGAGGCTGAGACAGGAGGATCGCAGGCTTGAAGCCAGCCTCAGCAACTTAGCAAGGTCCTCAACAACCTAGTGAGACTGTTTCCAAATAAAAAATAAAATAGGGCTAGGGGTGTAGCTCAGAGGTACAATGCCCCGGCTTCCATCCCCAGTACTGTAAATAAGTAAATCAATAACAGAAAGGGCTGGAAGTATAAGTCAGAGATAAAGTGCCCCTGGGCTCAATCCTCAGCACCAAAATAAATGTAAACAAACTTAAAAAATACATAAAGTCACTGTGCCTTCCAAGCATGTCAATGAAAGCCCTTCTCTGCTGGGATTGGGCCCAGGGACACGTCTCGGCACGGTCTCGCCTGCTGTTTAGCGAGTGCCCCCTGGACGACACTGAGCTCGTCAGAGCAGCGAAGTCCAAGCAAACAGGGACAAACCGGGAGGCCCGGAGTTCAGACGAGCGGCAGAAAGACGGCAGCAAGCCTCACTGGGACAGACGTTAGGCGAAAACCAAACCGCGCAGAGAGAATAGCGGATAACCTGTCACCAAGGAAATGTCCAGAGAGCCGCTCTAAGTGGTGTGTGTGTGTGTGTGGTTGGGTGGGGGCACTGGGGAAGGAACCCTGGGGCATTCTACCTCTGAGCTACACCCCAGCCCTAGTTTATTTTTATTTTGAAACAGGGTCTCACTAGGTTGATGAAAGTCTATTTGCCAAGGCTGGCCTTGAACCTGCGATCCTTCTGTCTCAGCCTCCCAAGAACTGGGATTACAGATGTGTGCCACCATGCCCAGCTATCAGTGACTCACAGGATGGCCCATCAAGTGGCGGGGGCATTGCTCAGTGGCAGAGCGCTGCTCGGCGTGTGCTACGCCGAGTTTCCTTCCCACAAAACTGAAACCCGGAACTCTGAGCAGGCGACGGGACACCCTGAAGGCCGAGCAGCACGCAGCAGCTGGAGCGTGTGCAGCGCAGCGCGTGGGGCCAGAAAAGGCGCACGTGTGCGAAACGGAAACCAAGCGCTCACACTAAGAAAAAACCTCAGCTTTTGAGACCCGGGACTGAAGTGGCGGCGTGCGCTTCTGTACCCAGCGGGTAAACGGGCATTAGGTCACCCTGGACATGACCCGTGCCCAGGGCCAGGACGTACGCGTGGCCTCGCCTGCTGCCCCCCCGAGCTGCGTGATGGCCTGGTGTTTGTGTGTGTGCACGTGTGCACATGTGTGTCTGTCTGTTCTGTACACTCACACCACCTTGCAATTCACAGGGCAGCTTTCCGCATTGGCGGCGCCTCGGCAAGCACCCTCTGCTCTCTGCCGTTCCCGAGCCAGGCCCACAGGGACCCGAGCGTCTCTGTTCTCCAGGTGACCCGATCCTACTCCTCTGTGGCCAGCAGTGTCTGACTCAAGGTCTTCCCAGCTGCCGACCACGCTCTAATCAAGCCGACCTATCCCACCCGAGAGGCCTCGAGACGTGCCCTGCTGGACGCGCCAGCTGGTCAGGCGCCCGGGGTCGCCCAGGCCGTGGCGATTAGCGAGAGGGGAGAACGGGCAGAGAACAAGGCAGGAGGGTGAGGACGCGTTGCAGGCGACAGCACTCGAGTGCAGGCAGCAGCAAGTGGCACAGGCCCTGCCCCGGCCCCGACACGGAGGGGCACCCCGCCTGGTGCTTACCGGCTGCCGCGGGGGGCTTGTCCCCAAGGAGCCGGGTCTGGCTGCCCGGGGTGACCCGGAGGTCAGAGGACTCCCCTGGGGAGGGTGGCAGGCTCTGGGCTCGGGTGGCCAGGAGTGCATTGAGGTACTGCAGCCGAGTGACCTGGAAGACAGAGGCGCTTGTTACCCCCAGGGGCAATCTGTGAAGCGAGGCAGCGGGCCCAAGCTCGCCGCTGACCTGACCTCGGGGAGGACAGGGGGTCTAAGCCCTCGGAGGGCAGAAAGCAATGGAGCCAAGCAGGTCTGAGATCGCGAATGGAAGCCAGGCACACGCCCGTGATCCCAGGACAGGAGGGTCCCAGGTTTGAGGCCACCCTTAGTAACTTTGTGAGACCTCTGCAATTTAGCTAGACTCTGTTTCAAAAATAAAATAAAATAAAATAAAAAATAAAAAGATCTGGGAGCCAGGCATGGTGGTGCACACTTGTAATCTCAGTACTTGGGAGACTGAGACAGGAGGATCACAGGTTCCTGGCCAGCCTCAGCTACTTAGTGAGGCTCTCTGCAATTTAGTGATACCCTATTTCAAAATAAAGATTAAAAAATAGGCCTGGGGTGTAGCTCAGAGGTAGAATGCCCCTGGGTTCATTCTCTAGTACCAAAAAAAAAACCCAAAAAACCAAAAAACTCAATCAACTGGAGAGCAGGAATGAGGGCTGGAGAGGGCCCAGACCATGGCAGTAGGGGTGTCATGCAGGCAGCACAAGGCCTCACTTTGGAGGTTTCAGAGTCGAGCGGAGTTCAGTCTCCAGCAGGAAGTGGTAGCCACACCTATAATCCCAGTATTTGGGAGGTTGTGACAGGAGGATCACAGGTTCAAGGCCAGCCTCAGCAATTTAGTGAGGCCCTCATCAACTTAGCAAGATCTTGTTTCAAAATAAAAAATAAGCTGGGTGCAGTGGCACACACTTATAATCCCAGTACTTGGGAGGCTGAGACAGGAGGATGGCAGGTTCAAGGACAGCCTCAGCAACATAGCAAGACTCTGAGTAACCTACGGAGACCCTGTTTCAAAAACAACATAAAAAGGGCTGGGGGGTGTAGCTCAGAGGTAAAATGCTGCTGGGCTCAATTCCCAGAACCAAAACCAAAACCAAACAAAACAAAGCCCCAAACCAAACCAAAGAGTTTACTCTCCATCCATACAAACCTGTGACTAACCCCCTAGGAACACAAAACCAGTCAAAGCCACACCGAGGGCAGCCTGGGTGGTCACCTTAATGAGCTGCAGGTCGGAGAGGGCCCGCACGGTGTAGTCGGGACAGTAGGTGCCGGAGCGGGTGCCGTCAGCCGGCTCGGGCTGCAGGTCATGGCGGATGGGCTGGTGTGAGGACACCGGGGACTGGTGAGCTGTGGAGAGCAAGGTGAGCCGGGTGGAAGCCGGCAGGACCACCGCCCAGCCATGGAGGGATGGGGATCGGGATTCGAGAGACACCTGGGGCGGGCCCCAATGCGCCCTGGAGGAATGCCACCCTCCCTCTCGGTGGCCCAGGGACCAGAACCCGTGGGGACACAGGGCTCACCCGAGGACGGTGCCGCCAGGGCAGACACTCCATAGTAGGTGAAGGCCCCGTTCTCAAACTTGAGGCCCTCCTTCCCGATCTCCACCTCAACCCTGCCCTGCGGGGGGAGAGCGTCAGGCAGCCCGAGGCTGGCGGTGTCGGCAGCCCCGCTCCCCCACGCCTCCCCGGGCTCCCGAGACTACCTGCAGGATGAGGATGAAGTAGTCCACGGGCCGGCTGCGCTGGTACAGGTAGTGGTGTGCGGCCAGGCGGTTGCTGCCGTCAAACTTCACCTCCTGGTTGACGCTGGGATGCTTCAGCAGGTGCAGCAGGACCTTCTCGGAGACTCGCAGCGGGCTGAACACATCCACCTCTGCCCGTGCCGGAAAGCCACAGTGTCTGGGGCCGCGCAGCAGCCCACCCGTCCCCCCCTGCAGCCCCTGCAGCTCACCGGGAAGGGGCGCAGGGGCCAGGGCCCTTCCCCTCACCTCGGGACAGGAAGCGCTGGGTGGCCAGCAGCAGCTGGGGCGAGATCTTCACTTTGCACTCCTCCTCCGACACCCTGAACAAGGAGAACTCCTCCTTGCGCTTGGGAGGGGCGCTCAAGGAAGCCGCCTTCTTCCTCACCCTGGCGTCCCCGGAGGCTGGGAGAAGACGGCACACTCGACATAGGTCGGCAGCTGGCCCCAAACGAGGCCCTGGCGCCCACTCCTTCCTCCCAGGTGCAGGGTTCTCAGAGGACACCACGGGAACCCAGACGTGCCTGCCCGCTTGCTGCGTCCCACCACAACCCTGGTGCCCAGGACGGGCAGCGGCCACGCTGTTCCAAGGAGGCAGAGCTGGCGTGAGGAGGGCAGTCTGTACAGGATGGCCGCCTCTCTGGGGCCCTCGCTAGGGGCGCACGCCGGGGGGTCATCAGTGAACAGCAGCTGCAAACCTCCCGACCCCGGTCAGTGCCAGGAACCCAACTAAAGATGCCATGTCTGAGCCGGGCATGGTAGGGCACACCTGCAACCCCAGGACTTGGGAAGCTGGGACAGGAGGATTGCAGGTTCAAGACTAGCTGTGGCAACTTAGCAAGACTCTCAGCAACCCAGCCAGACCCTGTTTCTAAACAAAACATTAACAAAGGGCTAGGGGTATTGCTCAGAGGTAGACTGCCTCTGGGCTCGATTCCCAGTAAAACACACACACACACACACACACACACACACACACACTCCTACACGCTGTATTTGGGGTGACATGTGGGCCAAGCAATATTCTTGAAAACACGGGGAAGTGGGCAGCTCGGGGTCCCAGGCGCTGGAGGCCCCGGAGCATCAGCACAGGCTACGTCTGCCCCACAGATCTCAGCCCTCATCTGGAGAGGAGGAAGACACAGTCAAGGCCCAGGACCATGGGCTGGGGAAGATGCTCTTGAGAGTAAAAACTGGCTTGTTTGCAGGGTGTGGTGGTGCATGCCTGTAGTGTCAGTACTTGGAAGGCTGAGACAGGAGGATCACAGGGTCGAGGACGGTCTCAAGTACTGAGTGAGACTTATCAACACATTTCAAAGAAGAAAAAAAAAGTTTTTTTTTTTTTTTTTTTGGTACTGGGGATTCTACCTCCAGGTTACACCCCTGTCCTTTTAATTTTATTAATTTATTTTTTCTGTGTGTGTGGTATCGGGGATTGAACTCAGAGGTATTCTACCTCCAAGCTCTACTCCCAGCCTTTTTATTTTATTTTGAAACAGAGTCTCTTTAGGTTGCTGAGTCTCGCTAAATTGCTGAGGATGGTTTTGTGCCTGTGATCTTCCTGTCTCAGCCTCCCAAGTACTGGGATTACAGGCGTGCACCACCGTGTGTTACTGGGGTTTGAACCCAGGGGCACTCTACCTCTGAGCTGCATCCCTAGCCCTTTTTTACTTTGAAACACAGTCTTGCTAAGTTGCTAAGGCTGGCCTCAAGCTTGCGGTCCTCTAGTCTCAGCCTCCCAAGTATTGGGATTACAGGTGCGAGCCACAGCGCCCAACTCTTGGTAGTAAAGAATGAATTCTTTTTACTTTTGGGGGCACTGGGGATCCAACCTAGGGCAGGTGTTCTACCACTGAGCAATACCCCCAGTCCAAAAGACGGGTTCTTTAGAAACACTTCTGTAACGCACAAAAGAATCTGTACCAGCAAGCGCACCAAGAACGACAGAAGGATGGCAAAGGCCCCGGAAGGGTAGCACCTTCTCTGCGATGGGAAAAAAACAAATCAAAACACAAAAAAACCCACTGGACAGTCGCTAACAGAGACCCCAGCGCACACAGGGACTGTATGACAGCCGATGGCACTGGCTTCGTGGCCTGCACGGAGTCCAGGCTGGAGGCTCACGGCTCTCTGGGACACGCCGTGTCTCAGGTGCTGGAAGGACTAGCTGAGACAGACGACATCGGAGTCAAAACTTACCGTAGTCCTCAGACTCGTCCAGGATCTCGGCCTTGATGACCTCCTCGATGACGTCCTCCAGGGTGACCAGGCCCAGCACCTCGTAGAAGGGGTCACCCTCGCCCTCGTTGTTGACCCTCTGCACAATGGCCAGGTGGGACTTCCCTGTGGGGAGGGGACACAGTTACAGCTCGCAGGGGTCCGCTACTGTCTTTAGTCCCTGGTGTGAGCGCACCGCAGGGACAGAAGTGAATGTTTCTCCCGGGCACTAGATCAGATTCCCCAAGTTGCTCTTTTCTTTTGCAGAACTGGGGATTGAACACAGGGTGCTCTACCACTGAGCTACATTCCCAGCCCTTTTTTCCCAGTACTGGGGAGGCTGAGACAGGGAAGATCATAGGATCAAAGACAGTCTCACCAAGTAATGAGACTCTCATCAACCTAGCGAGACTCTGTTCCATATAAAAATAAAATAGAAACCGGGCATGGTAGTGCACGTTTGTGATCCCAGTACTTGGGAGGCTGAGACAGGAGGATCACAAGTTGGTGGCCAGCCTCAGCTACTTATGAGGCCCTCCACAACTTAGTGAGACCCTGTTTCAAAATAAATAAAAAATAGGGCTGGGGGTGTAGCTCGGAGGGAGAATGCCCCTGGGTTCAATCCCCAGTACCACAAATAAAATAAAATAAAATAAAATAGGGTTGGGGGTGTAGCTCAGAAGGACAATGCCCTGCACCTCCCCCCGACACAAATGTTGTTAGAGTTGGGCGAGGTGGTACACACCTGTAATCCCCGTACACTGGAGGCTGAGACAGGAAGATCACCAGTTTAAAGCCAGCCTCAGCAACCTCATGAGGCCCTCTGCAACTTAGCAAGACTGTTTCAAAATAAAATAGGGCTGGGGGTGTAGTTCAGAAGTAGAATGCCTCTGGGTTCCACCCCCACTACCACACACATACACACAAAAAAGCAGCTGGAGACTTAATTTCCTCCACCCTTCTTTTTCTTTGTGGTGCTGGGGACTGAGCTCAGGCCTTGCACATGCTAGGTAGTACTGAGCTATACTCCCAGACCCCCAGGGCTGTACTGCCACTGAGCTACACCCCAGCCCTTTTATTAAAAAAAGCTTGTGTGTGTGGTACTGGGGATTGAACCCAGGGGAATTCTGCCTCCGAGCTATACCCCAGCCCCATCATTTTATTTTTATTTTGAATAAACAAGTAGATGAGAGTCTCACTACTTGCTCAAGCTGTCCTCCTGCAATCCTCCTGTCTCAGCCTCCCAAGTACTGCGATTATAGGCTTGCGCCACCACACCGGCCATCCTTTTTGTTTTTTGCGGCAGTGAGGATTGAACTCAGGGGCATTCTACCTCCGAGCTATACCCTCAGCCCTATTTTTTATTCTTTAGTTTTTTGGGTTTTTTTTTGCGGTACTGGGGATTGAACTCAGGGGCATTCTACCTCCGGAGCTATACCCCCAGCCCTATTTTTTTTTATTCTTTATTTTTGAAACCGGGTCTCACTAAGTTGTGGAGTGCCTCACTAGGTAGCTGAGGCTGGCCGAGAACCCGGATCCTCCGGTCTCAGCCTCCCGAATGCTGGGATTACAAGCGTGCGCCACCACACCCAGCTTATTCTTTATTTTGAAACCGAGTCTCACTAAGTTGTGGAGTGCCTCACTAGGTAGCTGAGGCTGGCCGCAAACCTGGATCCTCTGGTCTCAGCCTCCCGAATGCTGGGATTACAAGCGTGCGCCACCACGCCCGGCTCGGCCATCCTTTTATATTTTACTTATTTATTGCAGTGCTGGGGATTGAACCCAGGGACATTCTACCTTTGAGCACTCCAAGCCCTATTTTATATTCTTTATTTTGAAACAGGGTCTCTCTAAGTTGTGGAGGGCCTCACTAAGCAGCTAAGGCTGGCGGCAAACCTGTGACCCTCCTGTCTCAGCCTCCTAAGTTCTGGGATTACAAGTGTGCATCCCCACGCCCGGCTTGTATTTTATTTTGAGACGGGGTCTTGCCAGGCTGCCCAGGGGTTACAGGCGTGCAGCTCCCTGCTGTTTCTAGAATGACTGCGTGTACACGTGCTACAAGGAAAGTCACGTGCCAGCCCCCTCCCAGCGCTGGGGCAGGCCTGACTCTTCTCAGCACAGCTGAAAGCAGACTTTGAAAAGCTTCCTTGCCCTAATCCTTTCTTTGCTTGAAGAGTCTTAATGGGGACTGACAGAAGGCAGCAGGGGTCAATGGCTTTAGAGAAAAATACAAGTCGCCCACTACAGATCCGAAGTGCTCGCTTCCCGGGGATGCGTGTATGTGAATAATCGCTGCGTCATCGCAAGCCTGCGCTCAGAAGGAACAAAGGGAGCGGGCAAGACGCCGGGACTACAGCTCCAGGAAGATCAATGGGCACCGCAGACCCAGACGCCTGGCAGAGAGACGGGGAGGAATCGACTTCTAAAACCTCACACGCCAGGAAGGTTGCAATGCGCCCTTTGTTCATAAGCAGAGGAAAGCAGGGAAACGCCAGGACAGAGAGGCCTTTAACAAGGAGGGGTGGGGGAGGCTCCGCCAAGAACCGCAGAAAGGAAAGTCCGAAGCTACAGGTCCCCAGGAAGCCAGGGCCATGCCGCCCGCCAAGAACAGCCCTTGCTCACCACAAAGCAAGGAGGAATAAAGGGACCCTACCAGACCTCCAAGTTCCGCCCCAGCATGCTGTCGGGCAGCTTCTGGAATAGTCTGATCAAAGCAGAAAGACACGCAGTCCCTAAACTCTGCTTAGCGGGCTGCTGGCACCTGTACCTAAGAGCACGCCAGGTGGCAGCGCACACCTGTGATCTCAGTACTTGGGAGGTCGAGACAGGAGGAGGATCGCAGGTTCAAGAACAGTCTCAGCAAGTAGTGAGACTTTCATCAACCTGGCAAGATCCTGTTTCAAAATAAATTAAACGAAATGGGGCCAGGTGTAACTCAGAGGTAGAATGCCGCTGGGTTCAATCCGCAGTACCACAAAACAAAAACAAAAACAAAACCTAAGAGCAGAAGGCTCCGTCCCCGGCCGCAGGTCCTCTGCCAGCCAGCCTGTCCCTGGCCCCCCCGGCTCTCCAGCCTGTATCCCAGGTACCATCTGTTCTCCCAGGGGCTCCCTGCGCTGGCTCTGTAGAGGACCACGGGCATCCACCAGCCGCTGGCCTGTCTTCCCTTAGGAAGTGGTCTCTTTCCTGAGCTTCCTGGACATTTCAAGTCTCTGGTGGCCCGCCTCCTTCCATGGTCCTGTCTCTTTTTATTTTCTGTAGTACTGGGGATTGAACCCACACATACTACGCAAGCCTTCTACTGGTGTGCTACATTCTCAGCACTTCTCATTTTGTTTTGACGCAGGGCTGGCCTTGAACTTTCGACCCTCCGTGTCAGTCTCCCGCGTGGCTGGAATTACAGGCTTGCCCCCATGTGCCTGGCTCCCTGCCTCTTCTCGGCATCTTCTCCTCTCCTGGCCCGTCCCCCTTACACACTTCTGGTCCTGAGGGCTGAGGCCCTCC
>PVLC010025675.1:0-21806 GCA_004027655.1 Graphiurus murinus | reverse complement strand
TTTATTTTTTCTTAGCAGTTTGTTGACTTCTCTGTATATCTAGATATTAGTCCTCTATCTGAGGAGTAGTTGGCAAAAATTTTCTCCCATTCTGTCAGATCTCTGTTGAGGTTCTTGACAGCGAAAGGGTACCTTTTAATAAGCCATTTACTCTTTTTATAACCATTAAAGTTTCTAAAATATATCAAATATTTTAGATTCTCTCAGAGATTCTAGGAGTAGAATACTATAGGGACTCTAACATTAAAAGAACAAAAGAATATAAGCTATCTAAATTTAGATCAATACATATAAATTACACGAAGCATAAAGTATCAATTTGTCCTGCTTCTATATCTTATAAGTCACATGCATGAGAACATTCTGGGTTTTGTAGTAAAGGCATATATTCATAAAATAGAAAAGCTCAGATATCCATACATAGCAACATATGAAAACTATTATAAAATAGACAGAGCCTAAAAAAAGTATTGCACAATTAGAGATGGATTTCAACAATGTTATATAATCAAATGCCACTCAAATATCTGCTTGTCTACCAACCACAACTGGCTCCCTTAGCAGTAATGAAAGGGTGGTCCAAGCAAGTTCCCTTAAGCACAGCCTGACATACAGCCAGAGGAAGGTAAAGATTATGAAATAACACTCCATCATGAAGTTCACAGAGTCATCCCTTCAATGTGATTGAATTTTTTGTTTTGTTTTGTTTTAGGTACTGAGGATTGAACCTGGGGGCATTCTACCCCCAAGCTACACTCCTAGCCCTTTTGTATTTTTTGGTTTTGAAACAGGGTCTCATTAGGCTGCTGAGAATAATCTCCCTAAATTGCTAATGCTGGTCTCAAATCTGCAATCCTACTGTCTCAGGCTCCCAAGTACTGGGATTACAGGAAGCTTTAATTTTGATTGCTGTCAGATTTTAAACTTTTGCACAAATCTTTTTTCCTTTCCCACATTTACTAAACAGAATATCTTTCACATGAGCCATGAAAGATCTTCCATTCTGCAGCCAAACAGGTCTTTACGTGGTTTGAATGAGCTTCCTGGTCTGAGAGGCAGGTTGTTTTTTCCTGCCTTGTCATTTTCCTCATTCTCTTCTCCACAGAGCCATCTTCACTGCTACACACATCTTGAAAAGCAAAGCAGTATTTCTGCCCCATGTTATAGTCATGAGCAATTTACAGGGGCTCCAACATTGCACCATAAGACTCTGCCTTTTTAAGGGGAGTCCTCCATATCTACCTCGTGATGTTAATCACCATTTCTCCAATCACAGAAAGCATACCCATGTAGGTTTCTTAGTGCCTGAAGAATAGTTTCTGAACAGTTTCTAGTTCAAGGGAAGAGGACAAGAAGCCTCTATTTTGGACAGATATTAAAATCTTCCCCAAGATCACACCTTCCCTTCATAATAGCTGGCATTTGCTGAGCATTTACACTTAAAATTCATGTCTCTTCTAGTCCATGTGATCACCTTATTCATCAGGGACCACAGTTATTCATTTTTAAACTGAAAATTGTCCCTCTTGGATTTCAGTCACTTATGTAGTCATCACATGCATAGTAAATAATGGTGATGAGGCTCACCTTAACATCGATCTCCTTGCATTGCTGAGGGTTTTTTTTATTTTTTATTTTGAAACAGGGTCTCACTAAGTTGCAGAGTGCCTCACTAGGTAGCTGAGGCTGGCCACGAACCCGGATCCTCCTGTCTCAGCCTCCCGAATGCTGGGATTACAAGCGTGCACCACCACACCTGGCTCTGAGGTTTTTATTGGACCTTTATTTCAACCACATCTCTTCCCTTTATTTCAACCACATCCTGTGCTCTAACACAGAACACTCCAGAGAAATCTCTTCATAGCCAAATTTTTTAATAAGTAGGAAGCACTTTTCTCATGGATTATTGAGGAACTAATTAGTCAATTTCTCATAAAGAGTTAGGAAAGGTGACCAGCTCCAACTATGCAATTGAATTTTAGATCTGATAACTTCTCAATAGTTTTTTGTATATTGTCTAAAAATAGGACTAGAAGGAAGGGGGGTAGGCAGTTTTAATTAGAATGAAGACATTCTCTTTAGTCTTGAAGGGTAAGCATACCTTCAGAGGGAATTGTGAGTTTGAAAACCTGAATGTGAGGCTAAAATTGTAGAAAGAAAGCAAGAAAGTCTCTGAAAGAGGCCACTATATGTGTGCTGTGCAGGGGACAAAAACAGATTTCAATGTTTCCATATGGAAGCAATTTTAGAATCTAAGATCTCACCTGGGTCTCAATAAGACAGCAGAAGAATAGAATCTAGATGGACTTTGCACACACTTAAGTTCATGATGGTAAAATAGAGCCCAGACCATTTACTCTAATAAAATGACTATGTCTTTGGAGTGCCACCAATGTGCTACATTCTATGCTAAACAAATTATAAAGGTCATCATATTTTGTTCTCCTGATACTCCCACAAAGATATTGTGTTATATATTTTATTATTAAAAAGCTAAAGCTTAAGGAAATTAATTTTCTTGACTTCCTTTGGTGTTTATATTTGAATTTTCACTCTGAGACAAAAGATGGAGATGGTATTACTCTAGAATATTATATGTTCATGTCCTAGTTAATATTCAATGATTATGTTTAATGTCTACACAATAATGAAGGGGCTAGGTCTGAACAGGAGTCCCTAAATGTCAGTCCACATATAATGATGGTTTGCTTATCAGATTTGCCTAGTTGACTTTATTTTTTATAACTAACTTTAAAAATCTTGCCTCTCTAGGCAGGATTGGGAAATATGGCTTATTATCCCTTTTGTGAGCATAACAGGATGAAGACAAAGATGGCTTGAGAGTAATAAAAAATTCCATGAAACTTCACAAGTATTAAATGAGTGTGGTATAAATATGTTGCAAAATGAATTAATTAAATTTAGCCTTCTCAAGTAAATGGAAGAGTATTTAAAAAATCTTCTCAGAATACACTTAAAAAAACTATTCCTATAAGGGTATCCTTTATGCTTTCTCAAGTCCCAGGTTTATCCTAGAATTAAAACTTGTTTTAATCACACCAACATTCCACTTGTTTGTGTCCTAGACACTACACTAGAGAAAAATGACTGGCATAAGTGTCATGAAACCATGTTATGTGGTTCTTGTTTCTTGGGATACTCAGGACTTGTAAAATGTTCCTGGGACTTTGCTGGTTACTTTAGTAACAGGCTTTAGTTTAGCTGAAGTTAAAAGATCCACTTCCTTTGTTGGGGAATTCTTGGCACCCCAGCAATCCTTTCTATCCCATCATGAGGTCTGGATCTAGAGAATTCTGATACTTCTCAGGATGTTAGAGGAAGTTCCTTATTATTATTATTTATTTTTTTTTTTTAGCAAAGACTATAATTTTTCTCATTTTCTTTGACTTTTCATGAATCGTAGTATCTGGGAATTACTCACTGTTGAATTATATTAAACTATTCTTTGGTGTCAGATTTGGAGAAATCCATTGTTTAAGTATGACATTTAGCACCAATAACTGATTTGAATAAAGAGAACCTATTCTATTGAAATCTTTTACTAGAAAACCTACTCCACAGTTTACTCAATTCATTCCAGGACCTAGAGTCAGTAAAGTGTTTATAGTTTTGAGTTGAGTAAAACAGAATCTTTCAGGGATATGTCAGTGTTTCCATTACATACTTTCTTTTTTTCACCCCAAAGTTTATTAGTGTGTCCATAAAAATTAATATTCCACTGAAACCTGGCATAGAACGATAAAAGAAAATGTTTACATATTCTTTCAAATATTAATTCAGTCGTTTCCACTAAATGGTAGACCTGCCAGGCATGAACATTCCCAATTCATAGCCTGTCACAGTTAGTTTACTCAGGCTATTCTTTCAATGATTAAACTTAGCTAAGAAACAGCACCTGAAATGGACAGGAAGCCAGAAAAGGCTGACATGAGGTCATCTTAAAAAACGGGAACTGTCAAGTAACGCACGGATAGCCTAGCAAGCAGAGTTATTTGCACCAACACCTGCTTCCTGGTCTCAGTATGTGGCTTGAGGGTCAACACACTGGTGGCTGCTGCAGGGGAGGGGCTCAGAACAGAAGTGCAGATGGAGTGACTGAACCCTGATTTATATGGCTTACCCCATGGTGGTGCACTAGCTTTTTGTCAAAGTGACCAGAATATCTGACATGAACAACTTAAGGGAAGAAAGATTGATTTTGGCTCATGTTTTAAGAGGCTTCAGTTCATAGACAGCTGGTTCTGTTACTCTGGGCCTGAGGTGAAGCAGAATATCATGGTGGAAGGGTGTGGTGGAGGAATACTACTGCTGACCTTCTGGCAGCTGGGAAGGAGAGAGAGAGAGATATACAGTTCCCAAGGACACACCCTGAAAGATCTTATCCCTTTTACTAGGTCCTACACCTTATACTTTCTGTCATCTTACAATATTTGTTCAAATTATGAATTGCTCTGTGGATTAATCCATGGATGAAGTCAAAGCCTCCATGATCCAATCACTTCCCCAAAGAACCACCTCTGGACACCACTGAACTGACCAAGACTTCAACATGTGAGCCTCTGAGGGACATTCCAGATCCAAACCATAACAGATGGACAAAGTGAGGCCTCCAACAACTCTTCAAACTTTAGATCCATGATAGGAAGAAACTGAGAATGAGGGAAAGTGTGGTGAGATCAGGTTTGCAGACAAAAGAGAACTCAGGAGCCAGAGTCTCTTCTCTGGTCTACTCGTATCCAGGTTCTGCTTATGATGAGTAAGTTTTTCTGAGATCTTTGTCTCCTTGCCTGCTCCTACAACTTTCTCTAAGCACCTGTTATAATAAAGAGATTATCAGAATTAGAAGACATATTTGATACAAGACAGGACTCCACCTCTCACTAGCTGTGTGATTTTGAATGATACTTCATTTCCTAAATGTTTAGTTCTTTATCCATAAACATCTATTTAAAGTTCATAAGAAATACTTGATGGTGCTCAGTCCTGATCCATTTACTGGCTAGGGTTATAATGACATGAGTTGATGCATATGAAACTAATGGCAATCATTATAAACGTGTATTATGTGCAAGGCATGCTAGAAATTTTGGCATAAAAATGTCTTAATCTGTACAGCACACATCTAAACAATTTTCATTTTTGAAAATTAAGAATTTACCACCAGGATAATTCTTCCCAAATTTATTTATAGACTTAGTGACCAAAATTTCAGATGGCTTACTTTTTTTTAAAATATTGATAAGCTGATTCTAAAATTGACATGTAAATGCAAAGGATTAGAATAGCCAAGTAAATTTTGAAAAAGGAAACGAAAAAAATAAATGAAATAATTAAGCATATACACTAACTGAGATGGCACTTCAGGAGCTGTTGTGGAGGTGGTTAGGAATGTTAATATTCCACATAAAGTTAAATTCTAAAGTTACTGGGATTACTGAATAGGGAATTGAGTGTGAGAGAAAGAATGAGAATAAGGACAAGAAAAAAACATTAAGGGAAGAGACTGTGGGAGGTAAAAACACTAAAAAATTATTTTAATGTTTTTTAACCTTGGTTTTGCCTGTTTTATTTGTTTATTTTTTCTTCTATGTGTGATGTATGGTACTGGTAATCGAAGGTAGTGACATTATATCTCCAAGCTACAACTCCAGTTTGTTTTTTTTTAAACAGGGTCTCCCTAAGTTGCTGAGAGTATCACGAAGTTGCTGAGGTTGTTCTTGAACTGGAAATCCTCCTGTTTTAGCCTCTCAGGTACTAGAATTAGAGGAGGAAACCACAGAAAACTAGTCTTTCCATTTTTATTTTACAAATACCTTCAGATAAAATTTATATTCTATATTAAGGAAAAGACTGGTTGTGTAGCTGAGATCATAGTTAGAGATTCCAACAGAATTCCCATTTGTTTAATGTTGATGCATTTATCTATAGTAGCATTACATTTGAAAGCTTGGCTATCAAATGAGGGAGACATTATCAAAAGAATTTTTCAACTGACTCTATTTTTTTCTCCTACTCATTTCAGCCAAGGAATAAATTGGCTATTTTTCTAATGTCAGAACATAATGGAAAGAACATTAGCCTGAGGTCAGGGGACTCATGTTCTAATCCCAGCCCTCCCATTAGTTAGCTGTATAACCTTGGACAAGCATATAGGATTTTAGGTGGCACAGAATATCACTTATAAACAAGTTAAGCCAAAAAA
This sequence comes from Graphiurus murinus, assembly GCA_004027655.1. Lineage (NCBI taxonomy): Eukaryota > Metazoa > Chordata > Mammalia > Rodentia > Gliridae > Graphiurus > Graphiurus murinus. Next base: position 15,583 of record PVLC010025675.1, on the reverse strand, counting down.
AAAAACATGAAAGAAGTTTTGCCAATTTTAAATTATGTCTCTGACTGAATTTCAGGTTAGATTTTTTATTTAATAAACAGAACAATATGCTTCCATGTGAAAAACAGACCACTTTACTATAGTTCATTTTTGAAACAGAGAGAAAGGAGAGGATGGAAGAGAAAAACATGGGAATTCTAAGATGTCTTCTAAACTAGAAACTGGATCTTTTATGCCACTGTATTAGGCCACACAATAAAGAACACAGAAGCTTTAAGTCAGAAATGTTCTCAGATTTTATATCTTATATAACATGTTAGATGATTTTTTTTCCTTTACTTTGAAAGCATGATATTTCTTATTCTTAAGCGGGGTTAAGTATCTGTCATCTCTTTCCATTGCCACAGTTCCCAAACTAGATGGGTCTAGAAGATTAAGTCATTAATCTCTTCATTGATCTCCAAGTGTCTGGCTTGTCTCCACCCTTAATCCACCCTCTTAATTTAATCTTAAAAGTTAAATCACTAGAAGAAAACATAGGGCAAACATTCAGGACATTGGTTTGGGCAAAGATTTTTTGGATATGACTCAAAAAGCACAAGCAACAAAACCCAAAATTGACAAATAGGATTACATAAAACTAAAAGGCTTCTACACAGAGAAGGAAACGAGAAACAGATTTGAGACAAGTTAGAAAGTGGAAGAAAGTATTCATCCAATAAGTGATTAATACCCAAATATATAAGGAACTAAAAAAAAGCTCAACAGCAAGAATACAAATAATACAATTTAAAAATGGGCAAATGATCTGAATGGACATTTCTCCAAAGAAGATATACAAATAGTCAGAAACTGAAAAGTGCTCAATATCACTAATCATGAAAGACATGCAAATCAAAACTACAATGAATTTATTATCTAATCCCAGTTTTATAGAGCTTATAATTTTAAAACTGACAAATGCTGTTGAGGATGCAGAGGAAGAACTCTCATATACTGTTGGTGTGTCAAAAAGTACAATCACTGTGGAAAACAGTAAGGAGGTTCCTCAAAAAATAAGAAATATAACTACCATATGATACAAGCATTTCCACCATGTATACCAAAGGAAAGGAAATCTGTATATTAAAGAAATAAATGCACTCTCATTATTGCAAACTTACTCATCATAGCTAAGATGCAGAATCTACCTGGGTAGGATTCCATCAATAAATGAGAGAATAAAGACACAATGGAATATTATTTAGCTATACACAATAAAGTATTGTCACTTACAGTAATGTGGATGAAACTGAAGAATAAAATAAGTTCAGTGAAATGAGCCAAGTGTAGAAAGACAAAGCAGTACATGTTCTCATTAATATGCAGAAACATAAACAGTTGATCTCATAAAAATAGAGAATAGAATCATTGTTACTAGAGACTGGCAAAGGTGTGAGAGGAGGCAATAGAGATAGGTTTGTTACTGGGGACAAAGTGCAGTTGATAGAAGGAATAACTTCCAATGTCCTGGAAGATAGTAGGGTGACTATGGTTGACAGTAACTAACTGTATATTTCCAAATAGCTTATAGAGAAGAGTTTTAATATTCCAAAAGACAGGATAAATGTATAAGATAATAGATATACCAATTATTATGATCTAATTATTACACAATGAATACATATATTGAAATATCACATTGTGCCCCCTAAATATGAGTGATTATTATGTGTTCATTAGAAATTTAAAACTTAAGAAACTTAAGCCAAATTACCCATCTTGGCAAATTTCATCTTTTTCTATGTCAAAAGGGAACTCCCATTTCAGTCAGGTGAATACACTTTATTGTGCCTTGAATAGATCATTTTCATCTCAAACTATACACTTCATTTTACTTAGAATTTTATTCTCCATCATCTCACCTTGTCTAACTTCAACTTTTCCATGTGGACTCAGTTCTGCCAAGTGAGTTGGTGCATGCTTGTAACCCCAGGATTTGAGAGAATGAAGAAAGAGGATTGCAAGTTCTAGACCAGTCTGGGAAACTTAGTAAAACCGTTTCTCAAAATAAAAGAAAATCAGATTAGTGGTGTAGCTCAGTAATAGAGCCCCACCACCACCTCATACAATCGCCAGTGTCACACATACACACACAAAAAGACATAGTTCTATATCTACTTCCTCTCTGAGGTATTCCTTGATTTTTTCTCAGATCTTTGCAAACATTTTAGCTTTTTAATACTTGTTTGAGAATTAGGACTCTAATATCAACCACATATTTTGGGATTTCTATTGTTATTTTTCATAGGTTGGGTTTGGTTTTTTTTTGTTTGTTTGTTTGTTTGAGAGCAATAATTTAACTGACTTATCACTCCTCAGAGCCCTTTTTTCTCCTGTATCTCTTAATTTGAACTGTGACTTGAGGTGACTCCATGTCTTTCATGTGCTCATCATCCTTCACCACGACCAAGCTGGAATATTTCTTTATTGTTCTTTGATATCATGGAGATGATGCAGAGCAATGTGGCTGGACCAGGAGTTTTATCCTAAGTTCACACTAGTATTTTCACTTAGAAATTTAACCTTGAGAAGAAGGTTTTCAATTTAGTTTGAGAATTATTTTGCTTTGAAATTATAATTTAAATAGACTGCTCAGGAATAAATACTGATTAAACTAGGTTAACTAGAAAATGGATATTTAATTTATTTATATAATCATTCTTTCATTCAATAAACTCATTTTAACTGAATTATTATAGTAGTTTCTAATTGCTTTTCTGATTTCACATCCTGTGTCTTGAATCTTTTTCACATAGCCTATTAGGTAGTATTCCTCAAACAGAAATCTACCATGCTACTTCTTGTTTGAAATCAACTAATGTCCTCTTGTATACTGGGTGCAGGATAAGGTGCTATCTTGTAAGCCTGGCTTATAAAGGAATAACATCTATTTCTCTAAGGCCATCTAATACCATGTCCTACCTCTTGCTTAATGTTATGGAAATTCTGACCAGATTATGATAAACAAAAAGCAAATTTAAAATATTAATTACACTAATCTAGAAAACAATAATCAGAGAGACCACCAGACATTGTATACCTTCTATGAATTATTTTTGGCAAAAATATAGAACATAGATCTGCTCTAGGTGTTTTAATCTAGCTACCAGTTTCAGAAAATAATCAGTTTGAAGAAGTTTGTGAAACTATACCAATAATGTCCTAATGTCCTGGTTTCTTTCCTTTCTCTCTCTCTCTCTCTCTCTCTTTCTTTCTTTTTTATTTTTTTGTGGTACTAGGGATGGAACTCAGAGGCATTCTACCTCCAAGCTACACCTGCAGCCCAATTTTATTTCTTATTTGGAAACAAGGTCTCGATAGGTTGCTAAGAGCCTCACTAAGTTGCTGAGGCTGTCCTTGAACCTGCAATCCTCCTATCTTAGCCTTTCAAGTACTGAGTTTACTGGCATACACCACCACGCCCAGCTATGTCCTGGTTTCTTTAGAAAATAAATTATAAGGATAAAAAGTTGGCAGAGGGAAACTGTAGAATGAAAGAAATTCAATACACATTAAATTATACTACATGGAATTTATGTAGGTCCTAACCTCAGCAAAGAAACTATTATAAGACTATATTTTGACCAATGGGAGGGCATTTGAACACCAACCAGGTATTGGATAACAAGGAAATGATTCTGGCTTTTAAAGTATAATAATGATAATTTGGAACTTTTACAGTTCTTATCTTTTAGAGACATAACAAAATATATGCAAATGAAATCATATGGTGTTAAGGACTGGCTTCATCATAATTTGAGTTTCAAGGAGAGAAAAATAAATGGAGATAAAGTTAAAACAAGATCTGTCAGAAGTTGGTAATTATTAAATCTGGGGAGTGGCAGCCTATATCTTTTTTCTAGCATTGAATATGTTCAAAGTTTTCCATAATGAAAAACTAAAAACATAATACATAAGTGCTAATAGATAAAAAGGTAAAATACTTGAACGGAAAGTTTTAAACAGATGTACTATTTAAAACAAAGAGATGGAGAAAAGCGTCTACAGTCTACTTTGGAACAGAACAGGCATAGGAGGCCAGAGAGGAGAACATACTGTTGTATGGTCACTTCCAAGTATGTGTCCACTTGAGACAGCTAAGTGTGTGGCTTTCCCAGAGCCAGGCATGCTATGTTCAGTTTCTATATTTTATAGAACCGTAACCTATCCTTTCCCAGAATTATCACAAAATGCTAGCCAAAGGCATATAAGCCAGGGCTCTGATGACCTCAAAGACTTAAATCCTCCCTCTTATAATGCATTGGGCATATATCAACAGTGTGGATGCATATTGTTAAGCTACTTTCAAATGTATATACCCTTTGGCCAAGGAGTTACATTTTTCATGATTTGTACTAACTAAATAGGACATGTTCCATCAGATGCTTTCTCAGATGGTCATCAAAGTATGGTTTATAACATTGAATGATTGTCAATTAGTTAAATGACAACTATGTTATTAAGAGTAAAAAGGTAGGTGGATAAACAATACTTGTAGTGTGAGAGTTATATATTAAAATAAATTTGCCTGCAGAGTATGTGTTTGTGAGTGTGCATATATAAATGATAGCACTACATTTTGAAATGTGAAAACTAAACTTCCACCCTTCTCTTCCTACACACACACACACACACACACACACACACACACACACACACACACTTCCCTGTAATCAAATACTTTCTCCTAGGCTGGGAAATGAGCATTTATTTTTTTAAAACTGCCCTACGGAACCACAAGATTTCAGTCTAACAATAACCTATGAATTAAAAAGTAAAGATTTAGATCTTCTCATAAATAGGATTTACTATTGTAGATAGTAAAAAAAAATATTCCTTTTTCATTTAGGATGTCCAAACATCCTCATTACAGGCAGCTTCTCTACTCATTACAAGCTTATAACTATACAAAATGAATCTGGAAGAAATCAGAAAGTGGGGGTCCACATCTTTATGTGGACAAAAGTAGAGGGAAGATTTGAAGAAGCTGTGTGAAAGAAATGCTATGTGAAAATAACTTTTTAAATCTCAGAATTGATATTGAAGTGCCCTACCCACACAAAGAAAAAGGCAAAAGATACAGTCATAACTAGAACACCTCTTTGGTGAGCAAAAACAACTATGAAGTTAGTCTAGTCAAGCAGTTAAGGAGTAGGAGGAATAGTGGCCAAAAGAATAAAAATATCAGGATGGGATACCAGAGCTTGATCAGAAGAGGTAGTTCCAGGGTTCAGAAATGGGAGGGAAGATTTAAGGAGTTCTACTTTGTATTTACACTAAACAGCTATGAATGTCCAGCGTCTACCACGAGGCACACTGAAGCTTAGAACCTGCCCCAGTGCAGTAGGATGCAGTTTGCCTTTGCCCTTCTGTGATCAGCAGTATTTAAATTTAGAATAAGCCAGGAGTCTTAATATTTCTTATTCAGTATCCTGTGGTTTAGGCTTCACTCAATGACAAGAATTCAACCAAACTAAAAAGGATAATCAGGAAAGGGGAAGATGATAGATTGGAGCCCATTTCCTATTTTCTTTCCTTAGTCACATAGATTCCATTGACTGCTCTCAAATTTTCCTTTTGTGCTAGTGGTTTTCATATGAATCATGATTATGAATTAAGAACTAGACAGACCAGGTCATGTGAGCAGCCACAGGGGAGATTACTTTCTACGTCAATGACCTTAGTTAACACTGAATTTAACGTGTGCCCAGAATACATAAGGTTATAACTCAGATTTTCAAATATGTATGACTTTCATGACTCAATCAAGTGTAGAAACACTTTCACTTCTTTTATAACCTTATATTTCTGTTTCTTGTCACCATTAATTTCAACTGCTTTTGTATTTTTATGGTTCTTTCTTTGGGCTAAGGCTTTCACTAATATTTTCAATTACAGGAATATTTATTTCTATTACTTGATAAACTTGCTCAATTGATTTTTTAATTTTAGTGTTAACTATGCAAACATTTTCCTAATGAGAATGGAAACTTGTGCAACTATATTATAATTTCAAAGAAAATCAAGCTTTTAATCATCATTGGGTCTTCAAATTATAGTATCTACCAAAAAGTCTTAGGGGACATTTTTCTTATCTTTCTGCTGTGTTTTTTAACTTTTTAATTATTTTATATTAGAATTCTTGTCTTTCTTTTAACATTTCATGTAATTCTGGAAATTCCATTTTTTGGCTTTCAAGTATACCAGGAGGTATTTAACTTCTTTGAGAGCAGATTGTTAACTAAATATTTTGTGTAGAAAGTATGTTTCATCCTCATAACTGTGTATAATTTTATGTAACAATTTAAAAAGACAAAAAAATTTATTTGAAACACAATGTGAAGTTGATGGACAGCATTAATGCAGTATTTAATTGGTTCTAAAATGATATGATTAAAATGGAAAATAACAATAGCATCAAGTGTTGGTGAACATGCAGGATCACTTATGTATTGGTGGGAATTTAAAATGGTATGGTTACTCTGGAAAGTAGTTTGATAGGTCCTTTCAAAACTAAATTTTAACTTACCATGTGACTCATCAGTTGCACTCTTGGGCATTTACCCAGTAGAACTGAAGACTTATTTTCACAAAGAAATTTATACATAAGTGTTCAGTGTAACTTTAGACCCAAACTGGAAACCACTGTTAAATAAACTGTGGTATATGCATATCATGAAATATCACTCAGGAGTTAAAAGAAACAAACTATTGATACGTACAACTTGAATGAACTTCAAGGAAATCATATGGACTGAAAAAAGTCAATGTCAGAAGGCTAATTATTGCATTACTATGTTACATTTGTGAAATAACATAATTATAAAGATGAAAGACAATGTAGGAGTGTGAGAAAGGTATGTTGTGACAATCCAAGGTAAAAGGATGGAGTCTTATAGGAATGATATAATTTAATATGTTACTGTTTTAGTTACATAAACTGTGTCTGTTTTAAAATTATGCATTGAGTCATGATTCCCTGCCATGCACATGCACATATAAATTCATGCATAACTTGTGGAATTTGAATAAGATCTATCAATTGACTGGGTACAAGAGTGCATGCCTGCAATCCCAGTACTTGGGAAGCTGAGACAGGAGGATCACAGGTTCAAGATCAGCATGTGGTTACTTAGCAAAACCCTGTTTCAAAATTAAAAAAAAATAAAAAGGGCTGAGGTGTTAGGAAGTAGCTCAGTGGTAGAAAACCTCTTGGTTCAATGCCAGGAACCAAATTTTAAAAAGATACCTTATAAAAATACTCAAAATGTGTTTTTATAAGACATTAATATTGGAGGAAACAGGGTCAAGACTGGGAATTTTGTGTACATTTATTTGCAACTCTGTCAAGTTACATCTATTTTGAAGTAAAAATATCCCCAAACTCAGATATTACATGAAAATATAGCAAAATTTCTTTTCTCTCAGTATTTAGCTCAACTCCATAAAGATCATAGTATAAACAGCTTATTGTTTATTAATGTGAATCTAGTATATATAATTTTCTAAACTTGTACAATCCATGATGAATAAGGCAAGCCATCTTTGCTCAGAACCAGAAAATCAAATAAGATAATTTCAGTTAATGAAAAAGACTTCACCCACATGCCAACAATTCAGCAAGATTTTATTTCTATAATATTCTTCTGATTTCCGGATATGGCTATCAATCTTTTATCACTACATTCCAGCGAGAGTTTAATAGGTTCAACACTGACCTCTGAACTCTTATTTTCTAACTGCCTTATCGTATGTCACAGAAGCTTATTCTTCATTCAGTCTTCCCTAAATCCTAATGGCACTATCATAACCAAAAGTCCAAGTCGCAAACCAGGAATCACATCTGTGATAGCTTCTCCTCCTCCACCTCTTATCTCCAATCAGTAGGCCAAACCTGTTGACGGTATCATCCAAATGGGTCTCAAAACAGCAAACTTCCCACCATTGTCACCATCAGCACAGTTCACGAAGTTCTTATCAACTCTTCTCTCAAAACTAATTTTACTGACATAAAAAATGATATTTAAAAAATGAAAATTAGGTTATTTTATTTATCGTTTGCTCTAGTCCTTCAATGGCTTCCTTTTGGCTTTTGAGAGAAGCTACTGAAAGAGATAACAGGCCCTTTTCCCATCAGCCCTCATCTCAGGATCCTCGTCTTTTATCCTTCACTATACGCCTGCATACTAGCCTCAGTTGCTTCTAGGCCTCAACCTTGGGGCCTCCATGGGACCTTTGTGCATGTGGATCCCTCTTCTTGCAATCTTTGTGTTACTCACACATAGCTAGTGTGCAAGTAGCAATTTAAGCACCTCTTACTCATGAAGAACTTGCCTCTCTTTTGCATGACTTTACATTCTTCTTGTACAAACGTTCAAGCATCCTATTTTCTTTTATGGCGCTTACCACAGTTTTAAATTATTTAATTACTAGTATGAGTATCTGTTTATTTTTTCTATAATTCTTAATAAACTATAGCAGTCATGAAACCAACAATCAAATCTCTTTTGCTCCCCTCTGAATAACAAACTGGCATAGTAGTCCTTATTGGCATATATATGATATTTATATTTGAACAAACAAATGAACAAGTTTTTAGTTGATTTCATACTGAAATGTAAGTCAAGATCTGTGATAACTACACCTTATTCTGAAATCAACAGGCCATATGACCTACATCAATTCTTCCCCTCTGTGGGCTGTGGTTTCTTTACTGTACAAAGAAAGAAGAATCTATGTTTTCTGAGTTTTTTTCTCCAAAAAGCCCAGATGTATCACACCAGTAAAATTTATCCAGCTATCGTGATTGGAGCCTTAGAACATACTGAATAAGTTATAAATGAAAGGAAAGTGAGTTTATTTGGCTATCATGATATTTAGGCAAATCTTTTTGCTATTTTTGTATACTTAGACGCACAGTTAGGATTTTATCTCCTGACTCTGCTTTTTTTTGCAAAAAGATTTAAAAAGATGAAACCCCACATCCACTCATTACAAGCCAATTGGATTTGTATGTGTATGATCTCATGTAGGCCCCTATCTGGAAGGGTACCTTGATCCAACAGTATAAATTTCATTCTGAGACTTAAGTACATCATATCTCAAGCCTACGTCTTTTATTCTTTGCATATAAAGTTGAAGTATATTGAGTTTCTTTGGATCATAAAAATTATAAAATAATCCAAATAGTTATTTTATAGGCCATTAGTGGTTCTAGCAAGGAAAAATGTATCATGTTCTTTTCTTAAATTCTGTGTAAAAGATAGTATAATAGACACTTTAGTCTTTATTGTAAATATTCAAACAAATCAAAGGCACTCAAGAGAAAATACCAATTCCAAATATTTCCATTCCTACATATGGTATCTTCTGCCTTACCAAAGTCTTTCTATCCTTTTTTTCTTGATTGCAGATGTTGAAGTAATAGTTTAATAAACTAGTCTTTGCTTCTTGTTTTAAAATTGGTTCCACATTTACAGGACTTTTTTGGAAACTTGCATGAACTCAAATATTTATGATTGTTGCTAACCTCAGAAATAAACAGGACCTTCCCCTTTAAAGCACATGGAAGTTTTGTTTTTTTTTTCCCCCATTAGATTCTAGAAACGTATTTGGCTCTATTACTTGGATCATTTATCCTAAAATTATCTGGTAGTTGAGAAAACTAGACATTGGGAAGCTAGCCCTCCCACAGAAAGAAAGGGACATTAGCAATGAATGGCAGGCCTCTGGCTCTGTATCCAAATTACTTAGGCTCAGCTGCAAGAATTTAGGCTAAAGCCACAGTATTTTCCTTCTCTCCCTTATGCCTGTGTTATAGGTAGGGGAGCAGGCATATTTTAATCAGTACTGGAATTTCCCAGAATAAGACATTCATGGTGAGGCCATCTATTTTTCTATTTTATTGTTTTGCTTCATTCTTTTGAAAAGTTTTTTTTTGGGGGGTGGCGGGGGCTGGAGATGATGGAACCCAGAGGCATTCTACTTCCAAGTTATAACCCCAACTTGATTTTATTTCTTATTTGGAAACAGAGTCTCACTAAGCTTCAGAGGGCCACACTACATTGCCAAGGCTGACTTTGAACCCCATAAATAGCTTTTATGTGCTAATCAAAATTTGAATTGAAGTCTAAGAAGATGGAAATATTAACCAACTTGATTTTATCAACACACATTATAGAGAATCTTATGCTAAGTGAGATTAGCCAGTCTTAGAAAGTGAACAGTTATGTTTTCTCTCATATGTGGAAGCTGGAAAACATTGGGTAACAAAAGAGACCTCATATCAATTAGAGGAGACTTCAATGGAGCTATGGAGGGAATTAGGGGAAGGAAAAGGGGGGGAATAGAGATGTAATGAAGTTAATAGTTTAAATAATGCTATGTACATATATGAAATTATCATACCAGTATCAATGACATGTATGGGGAAGAGGAGGAAGTGGAGTAGGTACTGGAGGAAAATACACGAAGTGTGTGCATGTATGTTCTTATCACACATTTTGATGTATAATTACAATGTACCAATAAAATTATAATTAAAAAGGATATATCAATTGTGATAGTATATGCCATAAATTTGTGCAGTTAAAACAGTAATAAAATTGAATGTGTTTATTGGTATGGGTATGACCACAATGTATTGTAAAGTACAACAATTATTTTTAAAATGTCATTTATTGCCGGGCGTGGTGGCGCACGCTTGTAATCCCAGCATTCGGGAGGCTGAGACCGGAGGATCCGGGTTCGCGGCCAGCCTCAGCTACCTAGTGAGGCACTCCGCAACTTAGTGAGAGCTGGTTTCGAAATAAAGAATAAAAAAAAAATAGGGCTAGGGGTGTAGCTCGGAGGTAGAATGCCCCTGAGTTCAATCCCTAGTACTGCAAAAAAAAAAAAAAAAATGTCATTTATTATTATTTTATATTAGTAAAAATTTTTTTGTTGGGAACAAGTAGAAAGTTTATATAAAAGTGTGAAAATGCATATAAAAATTGTGTCTAGGGTGGTATTTTAAGTGATTTCTATTTTCTTCTACACACACACACACAGAACACACACATCCATGTTGTAGAGAATACATTTATTGTGCATCTATAATTACAATGTGATATTGTTATTGAGAAAAAGAACTATTTTGCTCAACAACCAAATGAATTAAAAAAAAAAAAAAGAAGACCAACGCACTCCTGTAGTTTCCAATGGCATTAGCTAAGTACTTGGAAATGGTCATTTTTAAGGCCTCCCCCTGTGTAATTAGAAACACAGCTGCTGAGCCTTGCACATGAATAATTTTAAACTCCAGATTATGTTTTCCTATTTTTCCTTCTTTTCTTAATTTTCCAGAGTACAGAGAAAACAAAACACTGTGAATTATTAGCCCATGGAAAAATCACTAGGGGAAAAAAAAGATCATTTTTAAAATATTCCGATTTTTTTCTAAATAATTTGTTTTGCTCTATGATGTAAACTTTCAAAACATCAATGATTTACCGAGTAAAATTCCAGATTTATTTCCCATGGAAGGACAGATACATTCTCCAGATGTGTTGTTTGTGAGGCTGGGTTATTTATCACAGGTGTCAGGTTTTTTCCTCTCAAATTAATTGAAGACAAAAAAAGGAAGCCTGTTTAACTCATTTTAGAAACAGGATACAGAAGCAACATAAGCAGCTTGGTCTCAATATAGATGAGCTGGAAGCTGCTCGTAGCTGACATGCAACGTTGACATGTATCATCTGGAGTGGATTTTGTTAGGATGGCTTTTCCTGATAAAAAAATCATATTGCTAGGTTGAGAAAAAATAGCATTCCAAAGATGATAAAAGTTTTATTATTTACTTAGTAATTCAATAAACAAATGATGGAAGAAATCAAGCTGATTCTGTGATACTACTTATTCTTTAGGGGATACATGAGTAATTAATTACCCTTTTAATATTTCCATCATGTCTTTTCTATTTTTTTGTTGAAAGACAACTATCTGTGCCATATTTGGGCTTTTCCTTTTGATATATATTGCTAATTTTGCTACTGTTCCTAATGATAATGATAAAACACAATGAAACCACTGCATTTATTAAATATTTACCGTATGAGAAGTACAACAACTCTTGTTATTATCGCCATTTTATAGACAGGGAAACTTATCAGTGAAAAACGACTAGGTAGTAATTTGATGGAACTGGAAATCAAGCTCAGTGTGTCTGATTTCAATTTAATCACTATATTCTACTACTGTCTGGCAATACATCATGGAGTGGAGAAGGAATATTTCTTTAAAGCCAAAACAGAATGTAAAAGTGAAACTCCCTTTTTTTCCATCCTTTAATCCTCTGGGTTTAGAAACCCCATTTTCTTCAAGGCATTCTATAAATTCTGATAGATCTACACAGATCAAAGTAGAGAAAAATAATATAAAAGGTGGCAGTTTTATGTAAGATAGTAAAATACCAGCCTAGAAGTAAATGAAAACAATGTCTAACTACTACAAAGCTTCTGCCTACAAGCCTAACATTTTACTCCTTATATCTTTTCCCATGGCCTTTCTGAAGCACATATGTTACACCATTTTTAAAGATGCTCGATTTGGTTTTCTAGCTTACATTACATTAGGAGAAACCAACCAGAAATTAATAAACAAAATTATGGAAGGGATGAGTGAATAGTATTCTTTTCGAGCAAATACTTCTCCAAATATATTTGAATATAGCTGGGTGTGGTGGCACATGCTTATAATCCCAGTACTTGGGAGGCTGAGACAGGAGGATGCAGGTTTGTGGCCAGCCTCAGCTGCTTAGTGAGGCCCTCCACAACTTAGTGAGACCCTTTTTCAAAATACAGAATAAAAAATAGGGCTGGGGGTGTAGCTCTGAAGTGGAATGACGCTGGGTTCAATCTCTAGTACCGCAAAATATATATATATATATATATATATATATATATATATATATATATATATGTACATATATTTATATTTATATTTGAATATACATAAAGAAAATATTGCTATTTAACTCGTTTAAAAGTTTGTCAACTGGGCCAGGCGTGGTGGCCCACGCTTGTAATCCCAGCATTCGGGAGGCTGAGACCGGAGGATCCGGGTTCGCGGCCAGCCTCAGCTGCTTCGTGAGGCACTCTGCAACTTAGTGAGACCCGGTTTCAAAATAAAGAATAAAAAATAGGGCTGTGGGTATAGCTCGGAGGTAAAATGCCCCTGAGTTCCATCCCCAGTACCACAAAAAAAAAAAAAGTTTGTCAACTAGAATCACTTTATATCTTATACCAGGGTATTCACTCAGTGCTTTTAGGGAACACTAGATAATTGGTCTGTCATATGCATGATTTGTTCTATGATCTAAAAATTCAAAACACCCATGATTTATTGAGTAAAATTCAAATTAATTGGATAACTTTTATTCTAGATACATGTAATATGTTTTTCAATTTTCAGCATTAATTTTTTATTCATTTTCCAGGAGGGACTTCAAAGTCCCCAAGAATCCCTAGACATTTATGCATAATTTTTAAGTAGATATGTGAGTTTTAATTCTTCACAATGTTATTTTGAATACATTTATTAGTGCTAGTTTACTGTGGCTCATTATGTTTTTCCTACCTCAAGTTGTGGCACACTTGTTTCAGTGATAAACAAAAGAAAATATGTTTGCTCCTTGTTCTTTCTTTTTTTGTTCTTCTTCTTATTTTTTTATTTCTTTTCGCAGTACTGGGGATTGAACCCAGGGGAATTCTACCTCCAAGCCACACTCCTAGACCTATTTCATTTTCTTATTTTGAAACAGGATCTCACAAAGTTGCTGAGGGCCTCACTATGTTGCTGAAGCTAGCCTTGAGCCCATGATCCTCCTGTCTCAGCCTCCCAAGTACTGCAATTATAGGTGTGCCCCACCCGGTATGACTTGGTCTTTATTCTTAATACAGGAATTATGTTGTTCTGTCTCTTCTTCCTTTTCCCTACCCTTCTTTCTTTACTTCTTTTCTTTAATAGACAAAGGTGAATTTATATCTATTACAGGTACCTATAGGAAATAAACATGCATATATTGTAAAACAGTGTAATTGCTAGATTTTCATGTCATAGTACATGTTTGACTTTAAAATTTCATTTAGATAAAGTTTCAATTGCCAAAATGCTTTGTGTCATGGGGACTGTAAGGGATAGACCTCAGTGTGGCCCCAACGTCACACTCTGATTAGATGGGAAATGCAACTTGCTTCTAACAGATTAAATATAACAAGATGTGTTGGGAGGTCACTCTTGTGATAATTACTATATAAGTGTGTATGCATTCAAAAGATACCCACACATGTAAATAAATGTATAGTCTTGTTATCACATATGGGAGATGCTTTCTAACATTTCCCCTTTCTTGGCTTGAAGAAGCACACTGCTGCATTTGACCTGCATATAGAGAGGGTGAGGTGGTGAGAAATTGGATTTGAAAGTGATCCTCAGCCAACAAATGGCAGGGAATCTCAGACCTACAATCACAGACCAATGAATTTTGCCAACCACCTGAGGAAGCTTAGAAGTGGATCTAAGCTATGCTGGGGTTTCTGACTCATGGAAATGTGTGATAATAAATGTTTATAATTTGAGTAACTAAGTTTGTGATAATTTGGTACCCAGCATTAGAAAACTAATTGAGGCCTTGGATGAAAATTAGCACTTACTGATTCATGTATGCAAACAGTGAGTAATACAGTTCTTGTGATGACTCTGCTGTATTAAAGAGGGCTTACCTATCTAGAGTAATTTTCTCTCATTTGGCTTGAAATTACAAGAAGATTCTTGAGTCAAGGAAAACTGACTGGAGTCTTTAAATAAGAAGAGAGATATTTTTTAATTTTACAAACATAATTGCACAGCTGCATTTCATTTTATGATATGTTGAAGTTGCTAACAAAATTGTTTTCAAATTTATACCATGCAGAGAAGTCTAGTGTTTCTGAGCTTTCAACAGGAAAAACAGAAATATCTCTTTCTAATTTTAAAAGTCCCTTATTTGGATTAAGTAATTTCTTTATGAAATTTTATAATGAATGAACATTTTCAATTATTCCGTAACTATGAAATGAAAATATTTTTGTAGTTTGTGAATCAATTCATAGGGGTAAAGGGCTTATAACTTATAATTTATAATGAAGGAATTATTGTTTTGGGAATGCTATTTGCACAGGTTTAATGATTTAATGATCTCAGCTTTCTCATAAGGAGAACACACATTGTAGATGTCAGAGACCCTAAGGGATTTTATTTTATTTTATATTATTTTACAGGGGTGCAAAGCATGAGTAGTCATGTGCTGAGTGAAATCAAGGACAGAAAGACTCTAAATGAATACATCTATAAGCATTCCCACTAGTGTCAGGAGAGATTCCTCTACTTTTTCCCCATAGAGTATTCCTTTGCTTATTATCTGGAGCCTAGATCTTCCCATGTACTCAGCCATAATCTATCATTTAACCTTCTCTTCCTTGGATTCTCAATGTTGATTTTTCTATGGTGTTTTCCCCTTCAGCAATACTCTTGCTGCTTCATCCCT
>PVLC010025674.1:0-23236 GCA_004027655.1 Graphiurus murinus | reverse complement strand
TTTATAGAATATTTCTTTTAGGCTAAATTTTCCAGATGATGCTCTATCTCTTTGTAGAAGTAAGTGATATCAAGATAGTTAAATAAACAAAAAGAAGAAATAAATCTTTTTCTTAGTTCATGTGTGTCCATCACTGTCTCACCTACTTTTAATCTGTCTCACCTCATTTATAAATATATGTTGCCTAAAATATATAGTTCGTAAAGAATTTATATAATTAATTATTTAAGATCTGAATTATTATATTTACTCATAATATCCTCCTTTCTCCTAAAATAATATCAAAAAGGGAAAATACTGCTTCTTGGATCAAAAACAAGTTATCAGACAAAGCAGATATTTTTTTTCCCTGACTCGTATATTTTTCTTTCACTGTTCTAAAGGGATTGAATCATTCCTGTGGATATAAACATGGATTTTATTTTAAACACTTCATGTTAAGAATCTAGGCAGCAAACAGTGAGAAAAAGTAGAAACTTTTCACATAACCGGCAAAATTAATAGTAATTATTGTTAAAATGTTATGATAATTTTAAACAATAATATAAGATATGCATAAAATTATGTAGCTGACTCATATCAATATATAAGAGCCAAAGAAAAACATCACATGATCATTTCAATAGATACTGTAAAAGCATTTGATAAAATCCAACACCCAATTCATTGTAAAAGCATTGCAGAAAATTAGAATGGAGCAACATCCCTCAACATTATAAAGGCAATATACAATAGGCCCACAGCCAACATCATATTAAATGAGGAAAAACTGCATGAGTTCCCACTGAAAATATGAACAAGTTCAAGATGTCCATTATCACTAATTCTGTTCAACATAGTACTTGAGAATCTAGCTAGAGCAACAAGGCAAGAAAAGGAAATCAAAGGAGTACAAATTGGAAAAGAAGACTTAAAATTATTCCTATTTGCAGATGGCATGATACAACAAAGTCAACCAAAAGGCTTATAGAATGGATAAGTCAATTCAAAAAAGTCTCTGGAGTCAATCATAAAAAATCAGAAGCTTTCCTGTATGCTAACCATAAATCCACTGAAAAAGAAATCCAGAACACATTCCATTCATGATATCCCCTTAAAAATAAAATACATAGAAATTCATCAGGGAGGTAAAAGAACTCTACAAGAAAAATAATAAAATATTGAAAAAATAAATTGAAGAAGACCTTAGAAGATGGAAAAATCTTCCATGCTCTTGGATAAGAAGAATAAATCTCATCAAAATGGCCAGTCTTTCAAAAGTGATCTACAGATTCAATGTAATACCCATTAAGTTACCAAGGTAATTTCTTACAAACATAGAAAAATCAGTCCTTAAATTTATTTGGAACAAAAGCAATAAAAAAAAAAAAAGCAGAATAGCCAAAGAAATTCTCAGCATCAAGAACCATGAAGGAAGCATCACAATACCTGACTTCAAACTATACTACAAAGCCATAGTAACAAAAACAGCATGGCATTTGCACAAAAACAGACACATACACCAATGGAGCAGAATATAAGACTAAGAAACTAACCCAGATACATGCGACCAGTTGATTTTTTACAAAAGGCCCAAAAACATACACTGGAAAAAAAGCCTCTTCAATACATGGTATTGGTGAAACTGGTTAACCATATGCAGAAAAATAAAAATAAACACCACTTTCTCATCCTGCACAAGAGGCAATTCAAGATGGACCAAAGACATGGAAGTCAGGCCAGAGAGACCTGGCAGCTACCTAAGAAGAGCATAGGTCCAACACTTCAACACATCTGCATAGGTAAAAACTTTCTCAATAACACTCCAAAGGCACAAGAAATTAAAAGGAGGATCAATACTTGACATTGCATTAAACAGAAGAGGCTCTGTGCAGCAAAGAAACTATCAAGAACCTCAAAAGAGCCCATAGAATGGGAAAAAATATTTGACAAATAGTCCTCTGATAAAGGATTAATATCAGAATATACAGAGAACTCAAGAAAACTCACTGCTAAGAAAGCAAAAACCCAGTCAAAAAAATGGTAAGTGAACTAAATAGACACTTCACAAAAGAAATACAAATGGCTAATAAATATATGAAAAAATGTTCAACATCATTAGAAATCAGAGAGATGCAAATCAAAACTACTCTGAGACTTCACCTAATCCCAATTAAGAATGGCAACCATTAAAAACATGAACAACAACAAATGCTGGCAAGGGTGTGGAGAAGTGACAACTCTAATACATTGTTGGAAAGATTGCAGATTAGTGCAACCACTTTGGAAAACAGTGTGCAGGATCCTCAGAAGAATGGGAATGAACCTACCATATGATCCAACAATACCACTTCAGGGTATCTACTTAAAAGAATGGAAACCAAATTATCAGACCAATGCATCTGTATCTATGTTTATAGCTGCACAATTCACAATTGCCAAACTGTGGAACCAGTCAAGATGTCCATCAACAGATGAATGGATTAAAAAAACTATGGGATATGTATGCAATGGAATTTTACTCACCTAGCAGTAATTTTATGCCTTCACTCTGTCTTTTTCCGTCTCCAATCTGCTGCAGAGACACAAGCTTGCAGCAGGAGAGGTGCCAGTGTAACTCTGTGCCTGCACTGATGGAGAGAGTAAATAAAAATGCCTGAAACATGCTCAAAAATCTAATATAGTAAGTACACATTTAAAAGCTGAAAATATCCATGCAGATCTAAAAGGACTGCAGAGGTCAAGTTGGCTCTATACTTATATACTTGCAGGGTTTTTGTTTGTTTGTTTTTTGTTTTTATTTTTTACTCTATTTTCATTTTGTATTGCTTTGTTTTGTTTGTTTGTTTGGATGGTTGATTGCTATATTATTTTTTGCTCAGTTGTCGGCTCTCTTCCTCATCCCTTTAACAAGCTTCCCTCCCTCTATCCTATGTATATTCTTCTCCTCAACACTTTTTTTCTCTTCTTTTTCCTTTTTTCCCTTTCTCATATCAAGATCATTTCATTCCACTATACTTAAATACTCTGCATTGACTACCAGAATACTCCCACATATCCACTATCTCTAATCTTTACCATATATCACCTTAACACACTGAAACTCTTATTCCATTGGACCATACCTTCCACTTTACCCTATTCTTGCATTCATCTCTATGGCTTCTCCCTCCTCACCCAACCTTCACCACAGACCACAAGCTGTCCTTGTATATAATCTAAATCCCTAATGCAGAGATTGGACCAGAGAAGTGAACCACCAGAAGACTACCAACACCTCTTTTGAAAAAAGGAATATCTCAACACATCTCACATTGACGCCTAAAAACACAGAGGCACAAATTGTCCTACTCACACCTCTGAGACAAATCCCCATTATAGAAGCAACAAAGAGACCCTAGAAGTGAACACCTGAAATCCACCAATGGCACCATTACAGTGGACAGAAGAAGCCCTACAGTAATTACAACTCAATACAAGATACTATTCACAGAGAGAAAATAAAAATAAGAAACCTATAAATGGAGAGAAAGCTTGCAAGAGCAGCAAAGACATAAACTTAAGAACAAGGAAATCATGGGAAGGAAAAATAGCAAAGAAACAATGAGCCACCACAATCCCACAATAACAGAACTCACCAACGCAGAATAGCAGAGATTACCAGAAGAACAATTCAGATCTTTAGTAGAAATGATAGAAGATTTCCAGAAATAAGGCAGCGACAACTGAAAAGAAATAAAGGAACAAAGAAACTGACACCCTGAAGAGGAATCAAAGAGAAGCCTTGAGCCAGGTGTGGTGGCGCACACTTGTAATCCCAGCATTTGGGAGGCTGAGACTGGAGGATCTGGGTTCACGGCCAGCCTCAGCTACCTACTGAGGTACTCCGCAACTTAGTGAGACCCTGTTTCAAAATAAAGAATAAAAATTAGGGCTGGGGGTGTAGCTAGGAGGTAGAATGCCCCTGAGTTCAATCTCCAGTACCGCAAAAAAAAAAAAAAGAAGCCTTGAAGGAAGTGAAGGACGTGAAAGATTGCAAAATTGAAGTGAAGGCATCAATACAAATCATAAACAGTAGATTAGACCACATGAAAAATAGAATATCACTCTTAGCAGATGACCTTTCCAAAAATGAATCCATATTACATAATTTAGAAAAGAAATTCGACAATATGAATTGCACATATTGTACTTTAAAGTTGTAAAATTTCTAATTTTTTCTTCCATGAATTCTAGTTCTTTTATAAGATTGCTCATTACTTATCTATGTCCATCTTATTCTTTAAAACTTGAACATATTTAATCTAGCTACTTTAAAGTTTTTATCTGCTAATTCCAATATGTGCCATCTGTATATATGTTTCTTTGATTTCTTTTCTCTTAAATATTAATGAAAAAGTTCCTATTCCTTTTCATTTTGAATACTTTATTGTATATCAGATAAATGAATAAAATATTTACAGATTCTTAATTACAGTGTCTTCTGAAGAACATTGTTTTTTGTTCTAATAGGCAGTTAGTGAATGCTCACTTTTACTTATTTAATTAATACATTTAACTTACAAAATTAATGAATATGCATTAATGAATGAATTGATGAATGTACAATTTTGGGAAGGTCTAACCTTTTTACCAAGCTCTTCTAATTGGAGGTTTGAAACTTCGCCTCCTCCAATAGAAATGAAGTCACTCTAAGGATTCTCTTCCTCACAGGTGTTTCTTTCCCCCGTGTGCTCCACCAGTCTTCTTCCCTCACTTAATTTAGTGGTCACTTGAGAATTTGAAATGAAGTGTTATGCAGATGCCCAGCTCTCCATCTCTGTGATTTCCTCCATGTGTTATTTCCTACCCTTCAATTTACAGCTTACCAAATAACTCCAGTTTATCCTTAGACACTTCTGCCCCAAAGGATTGTGCTTTTATATTTGAGTTCTAGTTACTCAATTGTTCATGTACTGAGGAATTCTACCAGCAAGAAAGCTACATAAAAGAAAATAACACAGAGAATATGTTATTTTTTATGGATTAATTCTCTCCAGGTTCAACTTATTTTCACTCATTTTGTATTGGCTAGGAATAAAATTTCCCAATAGTTCATAATTTTTTTAATTTATGGGCAAATTAGTGCTTATACAAACTATTTTCCTATAACCAGAATGGACTCTCCACAGAATTTATTTTTCAACAACAGTAACTCTTGTATGTGCCTCATTTCTCAACTAGTTTCTTTGTGTATGTGGATTTTTAAAATTATTATTCAGATGTTCAGTATAGTTGAACTTATCCTTTTTAAAATTGCATATTATACTGAATTAATTTTGTTTGCTAACTCATATTTTAATACATTCTCAACTAATGTTCAGAATTATTTCTAGTAAAAAAGACATTAATAATTAATATGCTTGAAATCAAAATATCCAGTGATGCTTTTTACTCAGAATGATATATTTTAATAGATGGTGAATGTCCCTTATTTTCATATTGGAATACTTACTAGAAATGGCCACATTTCACTGATATTACTTCTAAGAGAAAATGCTGTTTATCTGATTTTTAAAATCTTTGTGTTAATAGAGACTCCTAATATAATTTATTTTCAGGAATATGAGCACTGAGCACCTTGGACATCATAGAAAGACAATATGCAAAATCACAAGTAGTCGAACCATTCACAGAGCAAAATATTACTAAAAACTCCCAACTTAACATATATATATTTTTTTTTTTTTTTTTGCGGTACTAGGGATTGAACTCAGAGGCATTCTACCTCCGAACTATACCCCCCCAGCCCTATTTTTTTTATTATTATTCTTTATTTTGAAATCGAGTCTCACTAAGTTGCGGAGTGCCTCACTAGGTAGCTGAGGCTGGCCGCGAACCCGGATCCTCCGATCTCAGCCTCCCGAATGCTGGGATTACAAGCGTGCGCCACCACACCCGGCTTAACATATGGTTTTGATAATAAAATATATTCAACTTTATTTTCAGTTAAAGTTATTTTAGGTAGAGGAAATTAATTCATCAAGTTTATTGTTCAAGACAGCAGAGAAGAAAGGAGGTGAATGTCTGCTGTATTCTTCTACTATTTTGAATCTTCCATACTTAGCAGAAATTCAAGACAATTCCAACACTCTACTATTAAGATACATAAACCCTAGAGACTTTTAATTTCCAGACAATCCAAAAGCCATTCAGATTTAATGTAGTCAATAATATATATCAAATAATTTGGTTTATAACAACATATTCATTTCATCTTCCTGAAATTTAACTTCTCACACTATGTGACACATCCATAATGAATTTAGATTTTCTCTGATCATTTTGTGCATATAAATATCAGGATTCAAAACTGAATGACTATTAGTCTTTTCCTACTTTCCTTTAGCCTACTCAGTTATGAAGAAAATTAATCTGGTAACTGCATGCTCTGCCCATCCCACATTGAGGGCTGAGAAAAGTCCAATGCAGAGTACAGGTTAATGAGAACCAGAAACAATTTACTGTGTTAAGACTTAGGATGAACACAGGCCCATTGATCTGTCATGAGCATTGAGGTAAACTGATTTTCTAAGCTTCTCACAGGAAAAATTCCAGGCCAGACTGAATAACCACTCATACCATCAGTTTCCACACTATTTATATACTAGGATTAGATTCATACAGAATAAACCAATGACATTTGCTTATATAATACTTATTTATAGTTTCTATTAATGCTTAATGCATGATGGTGCTTAGCTCTATTTCCACTGTTACTGTGAAAACACAGATACTGTATTACACAAGAGCCAATTCTGAACTGAAGATATCGATGCTTAAGATTTGTCTTCTCTCTATGTCCATCCCCTGGAGTTCACTCAGACATTTGGATAATAATTTTAGTTCTCTATGAGCCTGAAATAGAAGTCTTCTAAGATGAATATTCAATAAGCAAAGCAATTACAGTCAGTTATTCAGTTCTGATGAAGCTCAAGCTTCTACCTCTTTTCTTTCTGTAGCTTTTGGATTTAATGAGTGCTTTTTTTCTTTTTTGCACATATTACTTACAAGTAACTGCTCCAGATACCTCATCGTTTTATTTAATTCACAAATGATTTCATAAGGAGTAATATACTTAATTTATAGAAGAGAGCAAACACTAAGATACTAGAGGCTAAATACTGTGTCTAAGACTACATAGTACTGTGGCCTGGGGGTTTGTTCTCTCCAAAACTAATGTTGAAACTAAGCCTTCAAGTTTATATATTAATGTATCTGGAAGTTAGGCTTTTGGAAGATAGTAGGATTAAATAAAACCTCAAGAATGGGGCCCTGTGATTTCATTAGTGGGTTTATAAGAGGAAGAAAGATAACTTGCATACTTTCTGTGTTTGGCCATTAAAGGTACCCCACCTGCAGTAAGGACCTCATCAGATGCCAACACAATGTTTTTTTTTGACTTCCCAGCCTTCAGAAACACAAGGTAAATAAACATGTATTCTTTATTAATTATCCAGTTTGTGATTTTCAGTTATAACAACAGAAAATGGACCTAGACTCCCAGCTATAAATAGCTTTCAAGATTTAAACCTAATTAGTCTCATTGCAATACATGCTTTTTCTCCAGCATCAGGCAACTTGCTATTGCTCTTGGATATCATATCTGGTATTAAATCTCAACCCTATATTAGCCAAAATTATGGATCAAAGAAAATTAAATCAAATGTGTTGAGATTGAAGAAAACATAATATATATGGAAATATATGTATATATATATATATGGAAATATATGTATATATATTTGGAAATATATGTATATATATATTTATATATATATACATATATTTCCATATATATATGTATATATATATGGAAATATATGTATATATATATATATGGCTTTTGATAAGATGCTTAACTTCACAAAACAGCATTTTTATTTGTTTGCAGCTTTGTAACTTGTTTGTAAATTAGTGACGAAAGCATTGTCTACCTCACAGAATTTTTGTGAACTAAAATGCAACAAGTAAAGTAGAATAGGTAGAAAAAATCAGGAAATTTCTCAAGAGTAAGTTTATATGTCCAAAGGGAAAGTAATAAAGAATCATTTAGATGTTCAAATGAGAAAAGGGCCCAAAGGCATGGATACACGAAGGAGTACTGAAAATATAATTTGAAGAGAGGTTGAAGAGCCTCACATGTCTAGCAGAAGCACTAACATCTAGCTACCATAAGCCCTTTTCCTCAGAGAAAGAGAAAAAATAAATGAAAGTCTGCCTGCATACATGGTAAACTTTCATTATGTAATAAACATTTATGGTGGGTGTATAAGTTTTTGTCTTGAAAATGCTCCATTTGCATTATAATCAGGAGTGGAAACAGCCATGGAGAGAGTAACAATCTTGTTCTCCTTCTTAGAGGCACTATTCCCAGGGGTCAATATGTTTACACCTGAAGTAGGCATCCTTCCTCAAGGAAATTTTGAACTGAAGCCTGACAACTTTATACTGAAAAAAGAATTAAAAAGTATAGAACATTCTAACAAATGTGTTTTCAGCCAAGCATAGGAAGCCCATGTGAAAAAACTAAGCCAACCTATAGAAAGAAGTAAAATGGATTCTAGTATTTCTAAATAATTCCTACTTAACCTTGCTTTGTTAGCTATTATGATCTATTCCATCACTCCCTCCTCCTTAACTTGACTTGTAGGACATCATATAATTCTACTTTTCGTCACCTACCCCAGGTTCATTTTTTTCAGTTTTCCTGCTGGTTCTTCTTCATCTCTGTAACGTTTAAACACTAATCATTGAAGCTCACTCTCAATACCGTTTTTTCTCCTCTACATCTATATTTACGCTTTTGGCATTTCATCTAGGTATTTTAAATATACTCTGCATGTTGATGACTTCCAAATTTAAATATTCTACCCAGACCTATTTTCTGTACTCCACACTGGTGTATTCCACTGCTTACTGATGATACACACTTGGGTACTTAATAGACATGTATACTTAACATGAATTGAACTGGATTCCTGATCTATTCTTCATCCTCAATCAGTTCCTGAGTAGTTTTCTAGATCTGAGTAAATTGCAAAATTCTTCAGGTCAAAAGCATAGAAATCACCCATGATACCTCTGTTTTTCTTTATATCACATCCATTACTTTATTAAAACACTTTGTCTCTATAATTGATATATAACCAAGCTCCAATCTCTTCACACTGATGTAATGACTAGTGTCCAAGGCATGGTCTTCTTTCTCCTGAGTGAATACAGCTTTTTTGGACATGGTTTCTGCCATTTTAAGCATTTGGACTTGTCACAATAGTTCAATCAGAGTGATCCTGTTAATAAACAAACCAAGTAATGGCATTATTTAAGAAAAAAACAAAACAAAACAACAACAACAACAAAAACCTTTCAATGACTTTCCATCTCCTAGAGAAAAAAAGTCTGTTCAGTCATATACTGCCTAAGTCATACTGGTCCTGACTTTCTGGCATTTAAGTAAAAGCTAAAGGAAAAGCCATTCTGTTATCTTAGGAGAAGCATTTCAGGCTGAGGAATGGTAGATGTAAAGATAGAAACATGCCTTGAAGCTTTAAAAATCAATAATACCAGCATGGAAGTTGGAATTATATAAACCTAGTATTGCAATCCAATTCCAACAATTTACTGATTCTGTAACCTTCAGCTAAACTATAGATGAGGCATGATTGGGACAGGATATGCTACTAGAATACTGTTCCAGAATTCACTCATTATTAATTATTTTTTAGTAATATCTCTGAGTCTATTTTAGTCAAATGTTTAAATACTGGGGATATAGCAGGAAGCAAAATAATTTTTAAAAAGTTCTTATTATCATGAATCCCATATTTTGTTTTATATATGTGTTTCTGGGGAAACATATTAAAGAAATTAAGTGAAAAAGGCAGGACAGATAGAGCTGAACAGTGTGGGGTATAGGTAGTGTTTGCTGTGGATGCAATTTGAGATAGAGCTAATGTTTGAGCCCAGACCTTCATGAATCCAAATTCCATTGTGTTCATAACCTTGTAACATTGCTCTCTGTGTGACATCTCCAACATTTTCAAAATTGTCCTAAATATTGTAAGATAGTGATTGGTCAAATACTTGATCAATAAAATCTGTTGTAAGTATTGAAATTATTAAGGGTGGAAGACAGGAGAAATTACAGGCAATTTTTGCTTAATGAGCAGATATAAGGATAGCACTGATACCTCCTAAAGAGAAGTACAATAATTTGAATAATTTTATCATTCTTTGCACAAGAAAATGAGATTATTCCCCACAGATATCGCTGTCTTCTGCTTCCTTTCCATGGGTTTGGTTACTAAAGAGTTCTGATCAAAAATTCAGTGAATATATGCCTAATGTTGTCAGTCAATTTCTAGTTTTAAAAGTAATATCTTAAATTTTATTTTAAAAAGCATTAAGAACCATTGCAGTTTCAATATGTAGACAAAATATTTTAATAAGAAGTGTGATTTCCCATTGCATCTAATGTTCTGATCAACTGTTCTTATTAAACAGAGCCACCAAATGAAACATACATACTTTTCTCAGAATATTTTATTTTCATCTTTTCCTATTTAGTACCTGATATTTCTCCATGACTGTACATTTTTATTTATGTTGTCTACTAAGTGCACACTGAAGTCATCATGCATTATTTTCTTTTGATGCCATCTAATGTGTGTATGGTATGCAGAGAGGTTTTGTAAACTTATTTTTTCTATAATGAAAAAAGCCAAAAATATCATTTCCTGGTCATAGAAGCATAAGAATAAATTATGTAATCACATCACTTTGCTTTCTTATTTGAATCCTACTCCATGGTTTGACATTTACAAATTCAATTCTTCACAGTTTTTTCCCAACAAGATTGATACAAGTGAAAATCATACCTACTTATTACAATTTTTATCTGTATAAAAGATAATAGAGACTTTACTCAGGGTGATTCAATGTTAGACCTAATAATATGCGTATGTTGAATAAAATCACATTGATCCAAGTTTGGACAAAGAAGATATAAATCACTTCAGGGAAAAAAGAGTCAATTGTTTAGAAGATCATGGTAATTTAAGATAATGTTGATAGATCAAATTGAATCTACTGTTAAAAAATGTAACAAGTAAATCTCAATGACAAGAGGTCTAAATTTAGGTTCTCTTGATCCAAACTTTAGATTCTATAGAGATTTTGAAGTTTTCTGATGCTATCAAAATATCTCCTATAGCTACTATTTTGGAGATATAACTAAACCAGTGAGATATAAACTAATTTCTGTGTTTGCTTAAGGCTACCTTGTATAAAACCCAATACATTCTGTATGCAAAGTAATCAAGTCCAACCCTAATAAAAGAAGTAGACCTATATAAGAACCTCCAGAAACTATTATAACGTTCTTACTAGTTAAACAAAATTTGTGAAATCAGTTATTCTGCAATTTGAACACTGTTAAATGTCTCATTTTATAAATGTACTATTACTGTCCTTCACCCAATAGTGTGTGTGTGTGTGTGTATATATATATATATATATATATATATATATATATATATATATATATATATATATATGCATGCTAGGGACTTATATAAAGGGATCAATAAAATATGGATAATAATTAAGAACTAGAAAATCAATATCTATCTTATATATCTATCACATCTATGATATAGTGTATGAATATTTTCTTAAAGTTTTCCAAGCATATTAAAATTGATTACCAAATCACCATGCAAACTATTACTATACTGATTAATAACTCTAAGTAATTTGAACATAGTAGTAATAATAGCAATAGTAGAAATGAATATCATATTACTATAATTTATGAGTTCAGAGTTTATAATTGAATATAATCTCAACTCTGTTATCTTATCCTTGCTAAGGAGACAATGAAATATAGCTCTTATTTTAAATGATCCTCAAAACCATAGTCCTAAACAGTATCATATTTGAACTTGAACAAGAGACTAACGCTCTGCTGGAAGTTCCATTCTGGTGGGATAAAACATTTCAAGATCCAAGAGACATGTCTGTCCAGATCCCATAAATCCTCCTTGTAGACCGTGTCCTAGATATTTGGGACCTCAGAACTCTTTGTCCAAATGATTCCATTTCACTTCTAGTATTTCAGCATTCCCAGTGTTCAAATCACTTAGCATAAAACCAAAAAGTAGACACTTGCATGATTATTGGCAAAGCTTGATCTGTAGAAACAAGGTAGCCACACCCATGCATATGAGGATGGATATACACATTGTGGCCAAAATGTAGTGAGAAGTTGCAGGAGCAGAGAGGAAGAAAGTAGGCAGGGAGCTGGCTCCCACTGTGCTCTCTGATGGCAAATCTCAGGAGTCTAGAACACTGCATTTTAACCTGACCTTTTCTTTTTTTTTTTTTTTCTAAGTGTTAAAAGATCTATTTTTCAAGTTTAAATTACTAGATCTTTTCAATATTTGGAAAATAAGATATGACCCCTTATTGGCACTCTTACCTGGGCCCTACAAGCACAAGTCTAGTTCTTACTGTCTGTAATTGGAGGGTCACAAGTTGGAAATACTGAAGTGATGATATCGTCCGCTCATTGGGAAACCAATGGAAACACAAATTGGAGTATGGATAAGTGTGTACCTGACTCTGTGGAAATGTTCCTTAGCCAGTTGTAAAAGTTCAGGCATCTCACTGGCTATTCAAACTACCCTGCATGCTATAAGTGGCCTCTTATTTGATCTCTACTCCTGAAGAAAATTTTCTTTTTAAATTAAAAACCTTATATTATGCTTCTATTGACTTCAGTCATGTTATATATGATCATTTCATAGGTTAGGATACTTGTAGTTGGTCATCAAATTTAAAAATATGTACAAATGTTGAGAATGTGGGGAGTTTATGGGAGGAGGAAAGACAGATGAAACAGTAGAGCAAACTGAAATTCTTTCTATTGATGATTGAAATTCTGTTCCATAATCACTGTGTGATGAAATTAAATAATGTTATGAACATTTGGCTTTTAAATGTTTTTCTTGTGATTAAAATATTTATTCAAAAAGCTGTTTATCTTCATTACATTGCACAGGTTTTATCTGTAAACACAGACTAGATACAGCAAGCTATAAGGCTGCAAAAGAAAGTTGGGATTCTGCCAGTGTTTCCTAAATTCTTGTATTCATCAACTAACTTCTGAAAATAGCATTTTAGTTTGTACAGACTTAAAATCATGGAGAATACAAGTTCTTCTACACATAACATAAACTGAAAGGCCCCATATTTATTTCATGTATTTGGTCCTTCTCCATCTGTGATCAAAATTCTCTCATACCAGCAGATATATTACCCAGATCCCAACTACTCCTTAAAGTTGGTAATCCATTTTCCATTCTTAAAACATTTCTCAGAATCTCTGCATTGAGTGAAAGACATTGATCTTAGTGCCATCAAACTCCTGAGAATCTCAGGTTTTGAGATTAAGAAATAGAGTAGCCCATATAAATTCATCTGTATGTTCAATATCAACAATCTCCACCATGTTTTCTTTGGACCTTTCAGTGACTTATTCTAGACCTCCTATTACTCCTGCAGTCTGTCAATGCTGTCATTTTTTTTTTCGTTATATGGAATTCCAGAAGAAATATGTAACAAATAGAAAATAATACTGTCCATTTAACTCTTCATATCATATTGTACTATATTTGCTTATTGACCGGGAAGGATAGCTACCACCATGATAGCTCAAAAATATTTATAAACATAAAACAGTGTTGGTTAGTTACTAGTATATATGTATTTAAAAAGTGTTACTACCTTAATTGATTTATTTTAAATTGTCCAATTATTTCTGTGTAATTTACATGTGTACAAAATGGATTTCTGAAGTGGATACTTGCAGGAGACAAGATATAAATTTGGCTCTAAGTTTTCTACCAGTAAACAAAAAGAGAGAAATAATGATTCTAAACAAAAGAAAAATAATGCATCCTAAAAAATGCCCAACATCCAATCTCCAGTTTCTGTAATCAATTTAAAAATAATCCCAAACAAATAATTGACTCCACTATGCCACATGCTGTGTTATTCCTATCTTCAATATTTAAGATGACATTATAGATAAGGGTGATAATGATTGAAATGCCCTATTGAGGCTTACAACTCTGCTTGTTTCAACTCAATTAAGCAATCCAACTGCATGCTCCATGCCCACCCAAAATGTAGGGACTATCATGGTCCTCTATTTGTTTTCCAAGAGAAAAAAAGAAAAAATCTTGATTAGATGCCTGAAATACACCTATAATCAAGCCACTACTTTGCTCAAATTATCCAGTTGCTTTCCGTTCATGTTAGCAGCTAATTTCTTAAAGTGATCTTCACAATCGACCTCCTTCATACTATTATGATCTTTCTTCCATTGGGGAACATCGATAAACAAAAGCATTACTTCACTTTTTTATTCAGCCCTGATCATTAATTTATTCACTTATTATTTTATTCAGTAAACATTAAGGAAAGGCATGCTTTACTCAAGGTTTTAAATTCTAAATGACTAATGAGAAACAGAGGTAAAGAAGAAATGTACAACAAACCCCAAATGAACTAAACATTCCATAAGATGGCAATATATACTATTGCAAAAAATAAAGTAAGGCTGAGAAATATGGAGTGCTGTGATGAGTGAGACTAAAGGTATACTACAGTCAGAGAAGGCCTCATTGAGACAGCAACATTTGTGCAAATATTTGAAATAGTGAATGCAGGGCAAAGAACTAAAAATAAAGGGAGTTAAAGTCAAAGGGATGTCAGAGAAGATCAAAGAAGTAAGAGGAATCTAGATAGTCTAGACCATTGTAAACAGGTTGGTCATATGAATAGAAAGCAACTGGATAGTTTAAGCAAAAGAGTGGTCTAATTTTCTTCATATTTCAAAAATACTATAGGGTTTACTGCATTGAAAGCTGACTGAAGGGAGAAGCAAGAAAGAGCAGCTAGAATGTTATTATAATAATCAGGGTGATGAATGATTGGACCAGGTGACAGCAGTGGAAAGATGCAAAGTGGTCCAGAGAAGATTTATTGATTAATTATATATGGTGTAAGTAAAAAATAGACACATTTGATGATTCTAAGATTTTGGAAAAGTGGCAGGAGCATCAAGTAGAACTGGGAGGAAAATGTCAGTTGTGATAGGAGAAACATGCTATGTTTGAAATACCCACTAGACACACAATTGGGAATCACAGAACTGGATTTCAAGAGAGAGAAAGATCTGGACTCTAGACATTAAATTTAAGAATTCATAGCTTATTGATGTTGCTATAGCTATGAAAATTAATGAGATCATCAGGAGACATTGCAAAACAAACAGAAGGCTTAATTAATGCATCAAGGAAATGAGTGGGAAAAACCTGAGAAATAGATGCTATAATAGAATAACAAAAGGTTCCAGAAATCAGTTGCAGGACTGCTTCAAGAAAGGTGCTGGTTAATCTGCTAAGAGATCAAATAAATGAAACATAAAATTGGCCACAGGATTGAACATCATGGAGATTATTGTTAAACTTGACAAAAGTAGTCTTGTAGGAGCAATGGGGCAAAAATCTGATTAAAGTACTTTTGATAAAAAATAGAGTGGGAACTAAAGACCTGGACCAATTTGAAGTTATAAAAACAACTGAGGTGTTTTCTAGAAAAAGATGTATAGTAATGAGATGTTACTCTTTAATGTAGAGATAGTGTAAGTACATGGAAAATGTGGTACAGTAGATGAAGAGATAGCCTTGAGTAGACAGGAGATATGCAAAAAGGTGTTGGTCTAAGACAGCTGCAGAGGGAGTGTGACATCAATTACAAGAATGCAGAGAGAGTGTATGTATGTTGACACAGGTAAGTAGAGGTGATGGTGGAAGCTTTTGAAAGCCTATTTAAAATTGTTTCCACTGTAAGTCTAAAACAGGAACTAGGTGAAAGCAATGGGGGAAGAGGCAATGAAATATGGAGCAGGGAAATAAAACTGAATGACTAATTTAGGAAACTAGAAACATGAATAGAGTAAGGCCCCTTTGAAGTTTGTAATTTTAGTATAAAATGTCAAAAGAAAAAACCTACATAATGTGATAAAATATTTTCCAGCTATTTCTCTGATGGAGGACTAATATCTAGAACATACAAAATACTTAAAAATCTAACACTAAAAAAAATCAAGAAATTGACAATTGAACTAAATAGACACTTCACAAAAGAAGAAATACAAACCTCCAATAAATACATGAAAAAATGATTTGCAATCAGGGTGATTCAAAACAAAACTACACTGAGATTTCATCTAACTCCAGCCCGAATGATAATCATTAAGAAGTAAACAACAATAATTGCTGGCGAGGATGCTGGGAAATAGAAACTCTTCTATACTGTTGGTGGGATTGCAAATTAGTACATCTGCTATGGAGATCTGTGTAGAGATTCCTCAGAAAACTGAATCAAACATATGACCCAGCTATATCACTCCTGGGTATCTTTTCAAAGGGATTAAAATCAGAGTATTATAGTAGCACATGCAAATTCATGTTTATAGCAGCATAATTCATAAGAGACAAATTATGGAACCAGCTGTGGTGCCTATCAACAGAAGAATGCAACACAAACTTATGGAATATACATAAAATGGAATTATATTTAGCAATAAAGAACAAAATTATGTCATTTGCAGGAAAATGGATGGACTGAGAGAACATTATGTTAAATGAGATTAGCCAGTCACAGAAAGTGAAGGATCCTATGTTTTCTTTCATGTGTGGAAGTTAGTAAGCAAACAGGACACCAGAGGGGCTTTATATAATGGAGAAGAAACCCCAGTGAAACAAAGGAGATGGTTTAGGGAAGGGGGAAGGGTTTAGGGAAGAATTAATGAAGGAATTACTTCCATCACATTACGTACATATGAGAGAATACTAATGCAAATCTCAATATCCTGCACAAGGAAGCAGAGAGTAGGGAGGGAACCAGGGGAAAGCCCACCAAGTTCTGAGTGCATGTATGTCACTATCACTATAAATTTCATTATGATGTGAGACTGCATTGCACCAATAAAAGTAAAAAAGAGTCAGATTTTTGTGTGATATTTTTCGAGCCACATCCATCTATGATGGTATAGATTTTGAGTGGGTAGAAATTGCACCTGTTTTTTTCTTTTTCTAGAGTGGAAATTTTGCCAGGAAATTCACAGAATCACAGAGAATGACAATAAGTAAAGAGATTGTTAATTTAAGCTGGAAAAAAAGACTTGAGGAATGAAGGGTAATAAAAAAACAAATTGCATCTTCTGGTGGGGTTAAACTACTTTTGGAGTCAGAGAATAAGATATTATCCAATAAAACAGCAGATGAAAATCTATACGCTGGAAATTGAGATTATGAAAGAGTCAAAGTCATTGCTAAAAAACAAATCTAGGGCATTGTTATAGCTGGACTTAATGATTTAATGCCAGTTGATAACCAGGCATTCAGAAACAAGGTCCCAGAACTGTCAAGGCAGAGCTTAATAAAAGTAATGTATCGGGATGTAAAAATCAATGATTATGGGAGAAGAAATATTAGGAATCAACTGCTGAAATCTTCAAGGAATAGAAGGTAAAAGCTATGCAGGAAGTCAGTAGATCAATGCTCAAAGGAAGGCAAGTGGAAGATACAGTATGATGATGAGATTCAAACTGAAGTGAGAGAGATAAGTCTACAAAAGCAAATTAAAGATCCCTGTGGGATTAAAAAAGCATTTTGTAATAACCGATGAAAAGTAATAACCTAAGATGATGAGGGATTCAGTTCTGAATATAAAAGCCAGAATAAGGATGAGATAATGTGTGTGTGTGTGTGTGTGTGTGTGTGTGTGTGTGTGTATGTGTGTGTGTGTTGTCAGAACTAATGGACTGAATGGATATATTTGAATTGTTGGTGGAGAATATATCTTCAGTCTGGGACACATTGAATTTTGGATTACTCTAGTCTTTCTATCTGGTGACATCTAGTGTACAACCCAAAGCAGGTATCTGTAGCTCAAGCCAAGTGATATGTTTTTAGGAGTCACTGGTGATATCTGAAACCATATAACCATGTAGAAAATTCCTAAGTGAGGCATAGGTTTGAAGTCATAGCCCAGAAAAAAGAATCAATAAAATTTTAAGGAACTCTTCATATTGAAATAGTATGAGTGGCAGAGTGGTGGTAGTGATAGAGAGGCAACTACTTATGAGAAAGAGTGAAATCAAAGGATATTGTCCCAAAAGTTTATTAAAATAGTATCCTTTAGTGAGGCATGGTGAAGCATACCTTGATGCCAGTACTTGGAAGACTGAAATAGGAGGATGACAGGTTCGAGACCAGCCTCAGAAACATAGCAAGACCATCTTCAACGTCACTAGATCCTGTTTCAAAGAAATAAAATGTGAAAGGACAAGGGGTGTAGTGGCTCTGAGATAGAACACTCTTGGGTTCAATCCCCATTACAAAAATAAAAAAAGAAGAGAAGAAGGAACAGAAGAAAGGAAAGAAACATGGAAGGAGGGAGGGAAACAATTGTCCTTTAAGAAAAATGTTTAAGCTTAATTTTTGAGAAAAATGTTTAAGATTGGTTGACAAGTTTACTCAGAGTTAGAGTTATAATGTAGCTAGATATGTAGAAACAACTAAGCAAATAACATCTTAAATAAAATGTATCATAACATGGGCAATCTGGGTCCCACCCCATTCTTTCACATCTTTTTTTTTTTTTTTTTTTTTTTCAAAATCCCCTCATCATTTACAGGAGAATCAGAGAATCATCTATCATAAAGCACCTTTCCCCCATTCCTTAATTCCACTACAGTCATTGTATGTCTTCTTCGGTGAAGTCTGTCCTGGCATCCTCACACTTTTTAAACTACCTACAAAATGTCAAGTTGGCACTATAAGGAGATGATCAAGTGGTAATCTCTATATATGTTTGTTAGTTTGTTATATAATATATCTATACACATTGAGAAGATCCTCAATTTACAATGGTTGAACATAACAATTTCCAATGTTGTGATGGCACAAAAGTATTAGGGATTCAGTAGAAACTGAACTTAGCATTTCGAATTGTGATCTTCTTCTAGCTATCTCAAGATGCTGAGTAGCAGCAATGAGCTGCAGCTTTCATCAGCCCCACCTGCTCATAAGGGCAAACAATCAATAATCTGCAGCTTACTCTGCAGTGCTCTATGTTGCTATAAACTGTGATGTTTGATAGTTTAGGCACATTAAGGGCATTTTTGATTTATGGTATTTTCAATTTACACTTAGTTTATTATGAGTT
The DNA here is from genome assembly GCA_004027655.1 of Graphiurus murinus. NCBI lineage: Eukaryota > Metazoa > Chordata > Mammalia > Rodentia > Gliridae > Graphiurus > Graphiurus murinus. Next base: position 3,913 of record PVLC010025674.1, on the reverse strand, counting down.
TATTGAGACATAAACCCATTTTAAGTCCAGGAGAATGTGTGTGTGTGTGTGTGTGTGTTCTATTTTCATTACAGTTTGAAGTTATTAAAAGCAGAGAAAATTGTATCCAATAGTGTAATATTAATACCAAGCATATTGTCTAATTCCTAACAGGCATCCCTAATAGGCATGGAAAAATCATCTGAATATTTTTCCTAAAAGAACTAATCAAAGCTATATATTCCTGAAAGATGATGAATAAAGTTCAGAAATCTCTTGCTCTAGCTTTGGAATCAAAAGGGTTGATATTTTGTGCTAAAAGTATTTACACAGTCTGCAAGCAGCTCAGATCTTTCCCATATTCTTGTAGCCTATCAATTGGATGTTCAGAATCACACTAGGAATGTTGGATAAAATCAGTGCAAAAACAAAACGTAGAACTATTGTGACTAAACAAATATGTACCTCAAGCTTTTCTTGGGATTTTCCCCAGTTCCTTTTTCTTAGGCCACATCTCCATTCCTAAGAAAATCCCAGTGGGGAATATAGTGAAGAATTAATCTGATATACTCAACACATCAATTTTGCCAATGGAAAAAATAAGACTAAGACTTATAAGGAACCAGAACACATAAACTACAAAGCCTCGGTTTCCAGATACATTTGTTGATTTCAAAGTCCACAATTTATTCATAAAATGAATGTCATTTAGAAGTGAGACATATTCTTGAAAGTATATCTAATTTACAATAACTTAATATTTTTCTAATTTTTATCAGTCATATATCTAATAATTATATTGTATTAAATTAGGATTAAACATTAAAACGTATAAACCAAATATAAATTACATGCCAGCTAACCATTTTAGAAATGTCACGTTTATGGAATAATATTTGTTGTAAAAACAATAGAACAATAACTGAGCTGACACAGCATTTTGTGCCAATTTTTAACTTTCTCTTGCTTATAGAATATTACTGTCAAAAATATAAACACGATCTTAATTATCTTAGGGTCCTATTTAAGTTATATTAAAATCTTTCACTCTACAAATAGATGAGTATTTATATGTGTTGATAGCTTTATTACTGCCTATAAGATACTGTAGCAGATGTTAATTCATTCTTAAAAAAAACTGATAAGAGCATAGTCAGCTGGAAAATATTTTAAATTTTCATTTAAGGCTGTTTAACTTAAATTGAAAACAGACAAATGCCATTTATTATAAAAATATAAAAATAAAGTACCATATTTTAAAAACTATTAATATATAAAATAATGTTTGCAACCAGGTGCAGTGGCATATACCTATCATCCCAGCTACTTGGAAGGCTGAAGCAGAAGAATCACAATTTCGAGGCTAGCATGGTCAACTTAGTGATATTTTGTTTAAAAAAAAAAATGGCTGAGGATGTATGTCAGTGGTAGAGGAAGTACCTAGCGTGTGCAAGCTCCTGAGTTCAATCCCCAGTATAAATTAACAAATAAATAGCCAGGCATGGTATACATATCTGTAATCCTGGAATTTGTGAAGCTGGTGTACATGTCTATAATCCTGGAATTTGGGAGGATCACAGGTTTAATTCCAGCCTCAGAAACTTAGAGACCCTCTACATCTTAGCAAGACCCTATTTCAAAATTAAAAGATCTGGTGGTATATCTTACAGGTAGAATGCCCCAGGTTCAATCCTCAGTATTAAGATAGATAGATTGGACAGACAGATTGACAGATGGATAGATAAAAGCATTTGGCATTTGTTTGACAACTCTTCTTAAAATGGTTGGGAAGACTCTCTGAGCCTTTTTCTATGTAACAAATTTCTCCTCCAAAGAATATTACTTTGGTTCTTATAAACTATTACTCACTCTCCTAAAACTAGGAGAAAAATATCTAAGGGGATTGATTACTTGAAATCAGTGAATCCCTGATTTACCTAGTGAACTTAATATTAGAAAAATAGTAGGTAGATTCTCGAAGATGGCGACTTAGTGAATCGTCTTTCCACAAACGCTGTGATTTGGATCTAAATTTACCATAAAAAGAACTTTTTAACAGAAGAAAAAAAAAGCGAAATTTGAAGCACAAACAAATAAAGAAGATCAAGAAAGCAGAGCGGGGACAACAAAGGTCGCCACCGCGCAGCGATCCACGATCCGCGCTCCGCACGGACCCCCGCCCTCCCGGCGCTGCCGGGGCAGATAGCAGCCGGGCTCTGCAGCGAAAAAATAGACTGTGGGAAAACAGGACCAGGAGCCATGGGGACCACCCAGACGCTGAGAACAGCAAACCCCAGGACACAGCACCCCCGGCACTCCACGCCCCACCCAGGCAGAGACCAGAACACGTGGGGAGCTCAGCATAAGCGCCCGCAGGTCTGGGGTCTGTCCCAGCACATCACCTCAGCGCAGAACTGTGACAGCCCAGAGCCTGAAATAAGACATAGCTTCTTAACGGAAGCACGAGCATGAAACGGGAGCAGAGGATCTGAGTCCAGGAGGAACAGAGCGAGCCGGCGGGAGCCAGCATGCCGTGGAACAGCGGCCGCCATCTTCCCTGCTAGCCCTCTTCCCAACCAGCCTCCTGCCATCTAGCCAGACTATCACCAACCTGCGCCCCCCAGCGACCACAGAAGGCCGAGCAGGCAGGTCAGCCTCCGCGCTCCGCTCCAGAGATGGAAAAGTGAACCTGAAGCAGCTGTCCAGGAGGTGGAACAGGCCTAACAGCAGAGAACCGAGCCTGCACGCGCTGGGAACGGCGGCTGCAATCTTCGCCGCCAGCCCCTTCCACCAACTTCCTGCTAGCTACGCAGACCATCATTGTCCGTTTGAGCCCCCAGCCATCAGAATGAGAACAGGCCGAGCTGCAGGGAGACGTAAGTTGAGCCACACGCACCTCGGGTGCTGGGTGCAGGATTCACAAAACAAAGATTAGACTCAGCCATCTGCCCTGCTAGAGCCTAGACAGGGCCAGAAGGGTAGAGGAACCCAGTGTACACAGGGTATCTGGAAAGGTCGGGCTTTTAGACTGCTAAAGCATAAAGCAAAAAGCAGAGTCAGAGACGCAGCCAGACCCAGTGGAGAGTCCAGAGACATAAACTAGCAGTGGGCAATTCTCTGCCTGCACTTACAGAGCAAATAAAAATAAATAAATAAAAAACGCCAAAGACACACGTGAAAATTTAAGTTCGGTACTGCTATTTGTAGATTTTGGGGTTTTTGTTCTTTTTTTGTTTTTGTTTTTGTTTCGTTTTTTTTGTTTTGTTTTGTTTTCTTTTCTTTTTTTGTTTGTTTTTTTGTTTGTTTGGGTTTTTTTTGGTTTTGTTTTGTTATGGTTTTTTTCATTTTCTTTTGGTGTTAAGTTTTCAAATTTGAACTGTCTAAAATCTGTTATTGCTTTATTTGTTTATGTTTATTTGGATGAATAGTTGCTTTGTTATCTCTTGCTTAGGTCATTGAACCCCCTCCTTACCCCTTTTACAAGCCCCCCCCCATATTCCTCTCTGCTATACTTTACCTCCTATCTTTTCTTTTCCTCTTTTTCCTGTCACATATCAATATCTACGATCTCTAACCTTTACCCCCTTCTTTACCCTATCCCTGCATCTATTACAGTGACCTATCACCCAAACCCTATCTCTGAACACACCCTGTCACCCCTAAACCACAACTACAGAGATTGGACAAGAAAACTTGCAAGAACAGCAAAGATATAAATCGATGAACAGGGAAACAATGGGAAGGAGAAATAACAAAGAAACAATGAGCCACCACAACCCCTCAATAACAGATCTCACCAACCCAGAATGGCAGAGACTACCAGAAGAACAATTCAGATCGTTAATACTAGAAACAATACAGGATTTTCAGAAAGAATGTAGGCAGAGCTTTAAAGACATAAAGGAAGACATAAAGGAACAAATAAACAGAGAAT
>PVLC010025673.1:0-23042 GCA_004027655.1 Graphiurus murinus | reverse complement strand
TGAACAAACTAGGAATAGAAAAATATTACTTCTGAACAATGAAAGACTTATGTTTAAAACCCACAGCCAACATTGTACTCAGTGGTGAAACACTATAAGCTTTTCTCTAAAATCAGAACAAAATAAGGATGCCTGTTTGCACCTCTCATACACAACATTGTGCTATCAATTCTAGCCAGATAAATTAAGCAAAAAAAAAGGAAAGGAAAAAGAAAGAAAGAATAGGCATTCAGATTATAAAATAAAAATTATAAAATAATATTTTAGAAAAATTCATTAAGAGTCCATTAAAACATTATTAGAACTAATAAAACATTCAACAAATACTAAGATACCAACAATGACAAATTCAAAATAATTTTTATTCTAGAATAAAATCAATAAAGATTATTATAAAATGAACAATCCACTCCAAATTCACATGGAATCTTAAAAGACCCCGAATAGCACACAGAATTTTGAAAAAATAAGAACGTAGTTCGAAGGCTTACATTTCCTAATTTTAAACAATATTATAAAATCCCAGTAATCAAGAGTGCTGTGTTGATATAATGACAATAATGCATCCAAAGAATAGAATACCCTGAAATAAATCCTTATTCACATGGTCCAATGATTTTTAACAAGGATACTAAAAATAGTTTAAAAATGATGATGGGAAAACCGGAAATCAACATACAAATAGATGAGTTTGAACCCTTATCTTATACTATAGGCAGATATTAACTCAAAATAGAACAAAAACCTAATGTCAGAGCTAAAACTATAAAATTTAGAAGAAAACATGAGAGAAGCTTCATAATATTGGATTTTACAATGATTTTTTGTATATAACATCAAATGTATAGGAAACAAAAATGCATATAAGTTGGACTTCATGAAAAAAATTTTAATTTCTGCATAAAAGGACATAATCAACAAAGGGAAAGTGTAAACCCAAATAATAGAAGAAAATATTTTGCAAATCATATAGTAAGGTGATAATATCCAGAGATTGATATGCAGGATTATATAATAAACTCCTACAGCTCAACAAAAACAAAAACGCAAACCTGCCTGAGAAATGAGCAAGTGATCTGAGTAACCACTTCTCCAAAAGTGATATAAGAATCACTGAAAACAGAGGACTGGCCTATCACTAATTGTAAGGGGATTATAAAATAAAGCTGCAATGATATACCGTTTCACTTCCATTATGATGGCTATTACAAAAAGAAAAGAAAAGAACAAGCTGATGAGGATGTGTAGAAACTGGAACCATGGTGTACTGTCTTTTGAAAGGTACATTGCTGCAGATGCTAGGAAAAATTGTATGGTAAATATTTAAAAATGTAATAGAATATGATGCAGTGATCCACTTCTGCATGTACACCCCAAAGAAGTGAAAGCAAGTACTTAAAAAGATATGTGTACACCCATGTTCATGGCAATAACCAAAAGGTACAAGCAGACTAACTGTTGAGCTACATATGAATGGAAAACCAAATGTGGCATATACATAAAATGAAAAACTCCTCAGACTTAGTAGGTAAAGGAAATACCGATGCATGTTACAACAGGTGAAGCTTATAAAGATAAGTGAAATAATTAAGTTACAAAGTAAAAATATTGTCTGTTTCCTTTCATATGCATTCCCAGAGTAGGAAAAAAAAAAAAAGTAAGGTAGAATGGTGGTTGCCAGCTGAGATGATAGGGGAGGGAAAAATAGAGTTGATATTTATAGGGAACAGTTTTAGTTGAGGAAAACCAAGAAGCATAAGAAATGGATGGTGATAATGGTTAGAGAGACAGTGAATGTATCAATGCCACAGAAGGGTACCATAAACTGGGAAATGTTATATTCTGTAAATTTTACAATTAAAAAATAGTATGGAAAAGAAGGAAGCACTGGAAGTAACCATTACAGACCTGAGCTAGGGGCATTTGTGTCCTGCATCAAATCTCTCCAAGATAATAACTGACACCATAATTTAATGGACATAAAATATGTTTAGTTACTAAAGAATGATAAAAACTGAACATGTATTATGAGTGGTAGTACAATGATGTGAGGCACCATGCTATCTGCAGGTGGACTGCATCTTTCTAAGGTTCAAACACTGACTAAGAAAAAACTAAATATGCCCCAAAGGTAGAATTTTTAGAAGTATCCCTTTTCTCATATCAGGAACTAAATGATAATAAAAGCTAATGTAGTATAGAATTCTGTTGGTCCATAGCTGATGGTTTGGCTATATGATCCAGGAGTTGGAATTTAGATAACCAGAAAATAAAAGGAATTCTGATACCTGGTGAAATATGATAAAAATTACATGGACACAGGAGAAAACAATTAAGGTAGGGCTTGTTGTTGACCACAGTGGGTAGGGGGAAACAACTTTCTCCTAAATTGAGTGCTGGAATCAGAAAATGATACTCTAACATCCTTCTTGAAGATGGTTTCTCATATATATAAGTGGATGAGAAGTCACTAGGACATTCATGTAATATAATACTTTAGAGGGAAATGTTATACTTCACTCACTCTCTGAAGCAAAAAAGGTGTAATCCATGGGCTTAGTTCCTGCCAGGTCCAAGAAGTCTGGTTTGGTATACTGGCTCTCTTCATACTGCATTTTTGACTTTTAGTATGTTTTGTCATTTTTTTTTCTTGGTATCTAGACATGATATACTGGGTAAAAAGAAGTACTTTAAATAGTTTCTTAGTAATGTTGTAAGACATTTGGGAGAGGAAATGTTTTATAGGCCTCTGTGTAGGACTCAGTCCTTCCGTGCACAGTTAAGTCACATGTGCTTCTAAACCCTATTCCTGAACCCCTTTGGAGTTCAGTGTTTTCTTTCCTCTGGCACAATTAGCCTTTGATAAAACCACAGCTGTTTGGGGGCTCTGATTGAATAGTTTCCCTGAAGGGTCAATCTGTGAAGAACAGGGTGCTCTGGCATATTTCCGAACTGTTCAAAAAGGAACCAGAGGAAAAGCCCTGGTCCTCCTGGGACATGAGAAGATATTTCTCTGATTTTCACTATGAGAACAATTTGGTTGAGCTCCTGGAGGTGAAACTCACAAAAGTGAGCTTTTTATTTGTTGTTAGTGTGGAAGAGCAACTTAGCTCGTATGCAATAATGGAAGCTGGAAGTCTGAAAGACTTTGACAGCATCATAACTAGTAAGTGTATTATACTGGCTATTGTCTTTCGCATGGATAGGTAATGATGTGTTTGGGATGGGATAGATACTTATTCTGGATTTACATTTGTATTATAGTAACTGAAAACAAATCTTTCAAATTCTATTAGAGGATCAGGACAGAAATGATATTTCAATTTGGATTTTATTTTCATATATCACTGGACATAGAAGTCCATTTTTTCTGAAGTTGCAGTGCACTAGTAGGTTAACAACCATTACATAATAGATTTACTACAGCTCTTTTATCCACCAAATGACGTGAGAATTGGAATGGGCATTTTAACTGCCTACATATCAAATTGGGGAGTAAGTGGTGTATCAAATGGCTTATACAATAAAAGTAAATGTTATTTGAAACCTAATATTATATAAATCATTGAAATATTAGAAAGAACACAAGAAAGATGAAATGGGAACTAACGCTGGAACTTGGATCAATGTTTTCCTAGTTGCTAAGTTGCTCATTTTCCTTCTCCCAGTTATGTAGTACCTGCATCTAGACTGCCTTCATGAGTTTGAAGAGAAAATCACATAGGTTGTCATATACCATGGTGATAATTCTAAACATAACTACCTCAGGGCTGAGGCTTGAGGTCAGCATTGCCTTGCTGTGTAGGCACTGCCTGTGCTCTGTGGGTGACAATGACTTCCAGTGGTGCTTCTCCCAGGAGAAGGGCTCCATGGAGGAACCCAACACCATTTCAACCATTGCATTTAATTACTCTTACAACAGAAGACGAGGGTGGCATAATTGTTATTTTTCAGTGAGAAGAAGAGAATAAAAGCTACCTTCATTCCAGGAGATAATATAATGTTTACAATACCTTTCAAAGTCATGAACCAGAGTTTATCATTTGAGAAAACTAGACATTGAGGATTTTTTTAAATAAAACTAGGTGGTACGCCAGGCGTGGTGGCGCATGCTTGTAATCCCAACATTCGGGAGCCTGAGACTGGAGGATCTGGGTTCGGAGCCAGCCTCAGCTACTTAGTGAGGCACTCCACAACTTAGTGAGACCCGGTTTCAAAATAAAGAATAAAAAATAGGGCTGGGGATGTAGCTTGGAGGTAGAATGCCTCTGAATCCAATCCCCAGTACCGCAAAAAAAACAAAAAAAACAAAACAAAACCAAAAAAAAACTAGGTGGTTATCAAAATAAGATGCTGCTCATTTTGTACTCCATACAAATGATAACACTATTAAATTATGGGACATCAGTGAACTAGATAAAAGAGCAGAATATTATAACTTGAAAGATGAAGATGGACATCTTTGAGACCCATATAAGATTACAGCACTATGGGTTCCAATATTGAAGCCCATGGACCTTATCATAGAAGCAAGTCTGTGATGAATTTTTGCAAATGCTCGCACAATATCATATAAATTTCATTTCAGTAAATGGTGATCATGAAACATATCTTTCTGCAGATGACCAGAGAATTAACCTATGGCATTTAGAAATCACAGAAGTTTTAATATTGTGGACATCAAGCCTGTCAACATGGAGGAGATGATGGATGTCATCACTGCTGCCAAATTCTACCCACACAAGTACAAAATGTTTGTTCGCAGCAGCAACATAGGGAGCTCCTCCACCCTGTGCAAAAGACACTAAATTTTTGAAGAGTCTGAAGATCCTAGCAGTAGGTCCTTCTTCTCAGAAATAATTTTGTCTATATCTGATGTTGAATTCAGCCATAGTCATCAGTACATGATGACCAGAGACTACCTGTCAGTGAAAGCTTGGGACCTCAAAATGGAATGCAGACTCATTGAGAACTTCCAGGTATACTAGTACCTGCAGAGCAAGCTCTGTTCCCTGTATGAGAATGACTGCATCTTTGATTGCTGCTGGAATGGGTCAGACAGTGTTATTATGACAGGATCCTAAAACAACTTCTTTAAAAATATTCAGAGGAATGTGACACTGTTAGCCTCCCAGAAGTACAGCAAGGTTGTAGCCAGCTTGCATCCTTGGAAGGTATGTGTAGGCAGTAAAAGGAAGAAAGGAAATCACTGTGGAGAGTCTGGACTTCAGTAAGATCCTTCACACTCCTTGGCACCATGTGGAGAACATCATTACTGTTTCTGTCACCAATAACTTGTGCATATTTCAGGACAGGAACAACTAGAAAAGCCAACTGAAGGACCAAATCTTTTCTTGTATAGTTAAGTTGGTCATATTTCTGTCAAAAAAAAACAAAAAAAACAAAAAAAAAAACAGGCTCTGTCTCCATTAAGATAAGTGACACACTTTCTACTTCCTTTCATAGACAGAAAAGAGGCAGCCTCAGCTGGGGTCCTGGTGCTCTTCTGTCTTCAACATGGGGAGACAGGTGCTGCTGTTTCACAAATTCTGCTCCATCAGAGGCAGAATTTGTGGATATTTCTCAATAAAGGTCATTATTCCAAATAAATGCAAAAATAAATAGATAAATATAACTGAATTTCTAAAGAAATTCTGAGGTGAGTTCCTTCTCCTCACCCATCTAAAGTAGAATTCAGTATTTGAGACTCTTAAGGCCTAGTACACCTATAGATGATAAAAACAAAACAAACAAACAAAAAACTATATTACTATGCTTGTCCAACCCTACTGTTTACAAATGGTATGAAACAGAGGTAGAACATTAGCCGATTCATACTGCTACTTCTTTAAGGACTAGTACCTCTATTGGAGCAAGTTGTTGTACTTGCAGAAAAGAAAGGGAAGAAATGAAATAGTGTTAAATGAACAGAATAAGGATTACTGAATAAAAGGGAGACAATAATTGGATAACACAAAAAGATAAATCGAATAATTTTTGACCCCCTGTTATAATTTGAAAGCATGTCAATGGTAGTGTCCCTTAGCTACATTCTCAGATACCAAGGAGGTGAAGCTATTTGTTTTCTGAAGACCTCACTAATAATGAAAAGTGAGGAGGTAAATTAGAAACCAGATGAATTCAGGAATATTTAAACCAGTATGACCACATGAGGCAGTTTGGAAATTGAAAATGCTTTTTAAATAAACATTTAGAATGCTTTCAGCATGGCAATAAGCTTTGTCTAGAAATTTGAAGGTTGTATTATTATCAAGGAAACCTCCTAGGAGGCACATGAAAGAGCTTCTGCCACCAAAATAATTACAATAGAATTTACTCAATATTAGAGCTACTGATTGCTGTATAGTTATTAACATCGGTGCCAACTTTTGGAGAAAATTTCTTATTTTTATGAGTGAAGATTGTCAGACAAATGTTCTGAACATCTTAAAATAATGTGCTTTAATGTAAGTGGCCTTGTTTTTGTAAGTGGAAAGCAAAGGTCAAGACACAATATATTCAAATATTCGGGAATCAAAAGGTAATATGTACCTAAAAGTAATATGATCGACTTGCATGCCCATAATTAAAATCTCTAGCCATTACTGAGGGAAGCTATGGGGAGTTCTCTAGCACATTCAAGTTAAAGTACATTGAGTACCCATTTTTTTTCTTATTGGTGCATTGCATTGTAATCATACATCTTAATGAGGTACAAGCTGGTAGAAGCATACATGCACAAAGCACTCATTTAACTCTTCCCCAATTCCCATCACATTCCTTCCCCCTCCCTCCTTCTCATATTCAGCTTAGTGATTGACTTTGAAATGTTTGTGAAAGTATATCATGTGCATTAAGGTGTTTCCTTCCCCCCACCCCATCACCTTCAGTTAGGTTGCCTTCTTTGCTCATCTGAGGTTTTTCCTTCTTTGTCTAGAGTTCTTCCTATGTCCCAATTTCTCCCTGGCTTCCTCATATTAGGGAGAGCACACAGAAAATCACCAAATAAATAACCTAATGACACATCTCAAAGTCTTGAAAAACAGGAACAGTCTAACCCAAAGCCAGTAGAAGATAGGAAATTATTAAAATCAGAGCACACACACTCTCTACTGGGAATTGAACCCAGGGGAATTCTACCACTGAGCTACAAACCTAGTCCTCCCTTTTTATATTTCGAGACGGGGTCTCCCTAAGTTGCCAGGCTAGCTCAAACTTGTGATCCTCCTGTCTCAGTTTATCAAACGCTGGAATTATCAGCATGCACCACCATGCCTTGCTGGCCAAAAGTCTTAAGTGAGCTTAGCACTGGCCTAGGACACAAAAAACTAACCAAAATATTTTAGAAAACCCACTGATGAAAAGGCATTAGTTGGTGAGCAGTTGATAAGTATAAGAAATGTATTAAGGTATTAAATGTATTAAACAATTGATAAGTATAAGAAATGCATTAAAGTTGACTAACAGGATGTTCTATGAAAGAAAATGTTAAATATTCAAAGGAAAATAATCACTTGGAATTTAAGTGATAAGTCTGATATTTATATTAAGAATATGTCCAAAATATGCCCACAAAAGGTATGGCATTTAGAATTTACTCAAATTTTGTGATTGATATGTATCCCATTCTAAAATAATATTGGTATATGTATGAAAGCCAACTTTCTTGGGAAGGAATGGGCATACCTAATGTAATTTAACTGATTTATTTTTTAATAAATTAATACAATCTATAAAATATTCACTTTTTTTGCAGTACTGGAGATTGAATTGAGGGGCACTCTGTCACTGAGTTCCATTCTCATTGTGTGTGTGTGTGTGTGTGTGTGTGTGTGTGTGTGTGTGTGTGTTACTGAGGATTGAACCTAGGGGTGTTCTAACTCTGAACTCTACCTCCACCTCATTTTTATTTTGAAATAGGGTCTCACTAAGTGACCTGCTCTGGCGTTGATCATGTCATCCTCTTGCCCCACCCTCCCAAGTAGCTGACATTGCAGACATGTACCACAATGCAAGCTATAATTACTTTATTGTGCAATATTGTATAAAATTATTGTGCAATACTGTATTTATTTTAGGTAAATAAAAGGAGAATGCTGATAGTAATGGAAGCAAGTATGCATACAATACAGCTATTGAAAGCATATGTCCTCACAAAATCTTTACATAAATGTTCAAAGCAAAGAATGCGTAATAGCCAAAAGTAGAAATAGCCCAATGTCTATCAATTGATCAAATTTTTAATGGATAAATACATGTGGTAATCTATATAATGAAACATTGTCAATAGAAAGGAATGAAACTCTGCTATAAATTACAACATAGATAAACTTTGAGAACATTATGCTATGTAAAAGAAACTATCCACCAATGACCATCTATTTTATGATTTCATTTAAATGAAATGTCTAGTATATGAAAATCCAGAGATAAACAAAGTAGATTAGTGGTTTCTATAGTTAAGGACAAGATGTTATTTGGGATTGGCTGATAATAAGAATTGGATTTTATCTTTAAGACTTATGAGAATATTCTAAAATTATGTTTATACAACTCAGTGAATATACTAAAACCCAATAAATTATATATATATACATATATATTTTAAATGTGCTTTTATTGGTAAGCACATTATCATCTCACATCATAATGTAAATCATGTTGACATTGACATACATGCACACAGCACTTAGTGCCCCCTATATTGTATATTTTAAAGTGGCAAATTTTATAACATATGGATTATATCTCAACAAGGCTGTTATAAAACACAATATATAAAAATATCTAACATAATGCCACTCTACACAATATATAGACATTATTTTTCATAAAATGTTATATTAAATATTATAATGATTCTATATTTATTTAAAAATTACTTCACCAATAAAAAGTATATATGTCTCTATACTAACTGTAAGTATGCTATATAAAAACAACCCACATATACATAATCTATTTGGCATTCTTATTAATTTTAAAGAGTTCAAAGGTTTTTGAGAATCTTTCCATTCATCAGGATATCTGTTTTCAGTTTGTGTGGAAAGAAATTAGTACAAGCAGCCCATTTTCATGAGTCCTTCTGCCATCCTTTACAAAAGGAAAGAAATAGAACACAATTTGGATCTTAATTCCTTCTTTCCACATTATTTGAAATGTTTGATTCAGTCTTCAGACAAAATATTAACAGATGATTTTCCCATTATATTTATATCACTTAATCATATTATAATTCTCCCCATTCTCCCTGAGTCTATGTTATTTCATCCTAATGACATCTGTATGAGATAGTAAAATTGCATCCTCAGAGCATTATTGTAAGCACTGTGGAAAAGAAAAGGAAAGTACAGAAGAGATCTATCCTCCAGGCACTGAAAAGCTTCTTGGAAGAGAAATTTAATACCCAGTTATGATATATTTCAAGTATTTAGTGAAATGTAATTACATGATTAATTTAAAAACTGAATGCCACTGAATTTCAGAGATAAGGTGGAATAATGTTATTTTGCATGTCTGGATAGTATTTAATTTAACAAGGAAGAATTAAGATAAAGAAAATAGGAAGTATCTGTCAAAGAATGTCTGAGAAGTGTAAAATGATGAGCTTCTGTTTTGTGTATTACTAGCAGATATCCTTATTGTCTATGAGTATAGAGATATCTGATGAATTTATATGAAGCTCAGGAAATAAAGTCTGGGAAACTTGATGTGAAAATTAGCACATCATATTTAGCAGACCAGACAGTATAGAAAGTGTATGTAAGGTGGAAGACCCAAACTGGAATTTATGGAAATTAGGAGGCTCTTAAAATATTAAGTTCAGAAAAGGTTTATAAATAGGCAAAATAACTAATTTGACATTAATTAGCCTATTAATCACTTTAAGGATAATCATATACAAAAATTTATATGAGTATATTCAATTACTTTACAAGCAGTAAATTAAGGACAATCTACTTAAATATTGTACATAAATTCTCATAATAAATGTTCTAAAATATAACTTATATTATGATCCAGTTTTTAAATTATAATTTTAGATTAAAGTTTCCTTATTTCATAGCTAATAGTAATTAGCTATAAAATGAGCCTATAATAGTATTACAGATAAATACTAAAGGTCTATTATGTTGTAAAATGTCCATTTATCACATGCAATATTAGATTTTAATCTTTTATACTTTATATATGTATTTCAGGAACTGAATCAATCTCTAATTCCTAAAATAATAATTTTAATATTTAAAATAATTGGAGACTCAAACTCGCTCAGATAAGTTTAATTTATATGATCAGAATTATTTTTCTTAAATGAACATCATTTTTTAAATTTTGTTTCTCCAAGAGAACATAAGATGAAAATTACATAATATATACTCATATGACCTTTTGAAATTAACTTTTGTTAATTTCTAGGCTTTATGGTAAGCCCAGAATACAGATGAATTCATAATTATTTAAGTCTCTAAAATCATTGACCAAATCAAGTCTTGTTATTTTCTTATTTTTATTTATTTTAAAATATTTTGATTGACAAATCATAATTGTCTATATTGTCGGGTACAATGTGATATTCTGATATTTATATAGGCATATATATAAAAATATATATGGATTATTAAATAAAGTTAATTAGCATATCTATCAACTCATCAATCTATTACTTTTTATGTTGAGATAGACATGCTACTTTAATAGGTTTTCTTCACCTTTTACTATATTCTATTGTTTGTCTCTTTAACCTTCTGGCTATCTACATATTTATGTTATCATTAATTCTTTTGTTGTATTTAACTTAAGAATAGTTTGTGTATAGTTATTGTCAATTGAAAAAGAAAAATGATAAACACTTATATGTACTTTTTTAATTTAAGAAGAAAAGTATTTGAACATTTTAAAATTCTAATTGTTAAAATTGCGTAATGGATGCAGTAAGTATGATTAACAGGTGATTAATGTGTACACATTTTAGTTTAGTTCCACGGATACAAAATGCTAAGTTACAATTTACACAATAAAAGGCACAAGCACAAAGTTCAAAACTCAACTTATTTTGCCTATATTTAGCATCAGAATCTTTTAAAGAAGGGGAAGTTTCAAGTAAAAGAAAGGCATAAGAGTTACTGACACATTAGTTGTATTGAGAAAAAAAAATCACATGCATGTAATGAAACTTTGACTACATTAAATGTTAACTACTTCTTTCTTTCATTGATTCCATTACATTTTTCATTTTTTCCTACTAACAACTGTAACAATACTTTTATCAGGCAAATTGTAGAAACAGTCATTCCTGAATTATGTATATATAACCATTAAATAAATTTGATGTGAATAAAATCAATAATTGCATCATCAAAGTTATCTAATATTTTTATCTTAAAGAAAATACAGTCATGAAAGATATTGCTAATATATTCTCTCCACAAAAAAGATTTAGGCCTTCAGTTTTAATCCTTAATAAAAAATAATTTCAAAGGATATATATCCATGGGACCAGCTATACTAACATTCTCAGTAATCCTTTGAAGTTTCTGGGTAGATTTTTGTCTTCACCATATTATTGTCTTAGACAAAAGTCATTGCACTTCTTTCAATTAATGCAATAATATTGATAAGAAATAAATCATATAATATAGTAAGCTTCAAATGGATTATAAAATTCTTTAAAAAAAAGAGCAATTTATACACATAATTAATTCCAAGATTTTTATTTTATTCAAAAATGTAAAAGTTTATTTTAAATATATTCCAATTTCAATTTCTTTTCACCTGAAAGAATTACTTAGGGTCCAGTGTTTTAACTAAATGCACTTTATAGGAAATTTTAGCAAATTATACATTTCCTAATTTCAAGTCACAGTCTATGAAAAGTAAACTCTTTACTTCATTTTGTAAGATGCTATTGAGCTCTTTTGGGTTATTAGAAATATTTCTCTTGGTTATTGAAGAGGAAAATAAAGAGTATAAGTAATAGTTATTAAATTCAAGTGACAATCTTTAGGGAAAATATTAAAAATTATTTGAACTTTAATATTAATACACACCATCTAGGGACATTCTTGCTAAAACACAGATCCCTGGGGATATTCCCTGATAAGTTGCATTAGAGTTTTTAGACCAGAATTCTACATTATTTTCACATACAGCTCTGCCCTAATTTAAGGAAAATGTATTAATGTTGTGGAGGTATTCCTTTTCACTATGCAGTATTCTAAAAACCCATAAAGATGTTCTGACCAGATTAATTTAGAATACTGAGCTTATTCAATGTAATCAACTTTTCTATGTAGATATTTCTTTGATAACTCAATGAAATCCCTCTAGAACATATATAAAGACAAAATCTCCTGGTTATGCTATTTACGGTACATACCAAAATTTCTTTCCTAAGCAATACAGGAACATATTTCTGAAATAAATTTGCTCAATATTAATAAATCATATACTGATGGAAGGCTGCAATATAAGAAACTCCTAACAAAGAGTTTAAAATTCCCAACATTTTTTATTCTTTCATTGATCCATTGTAATTATACACCATAGTGATATTCAAAGTAATATATGTATATACGCACACAACATGGTGTATTTCCCTCCACCTCCCACCCTGCTCCTTCCTTTCCTCTTCCTCCCTCCCCTACATGTTAGTGAGGTTGGTGGTGATCTCAGAAACTAAGCAGGGTTGGGTCTAGATAGAACACCATTATATTTTAAAGTGAATAAACAGGAAAAGTAAAACTTAATTTTTATTTTGTCTTTCTCAAAATTTGCATGATATGTGTAAATATTGTGGAGAATATCTGGGTCTTATTTTTATTTGTTTTCACAATATAACTTCTAAGAATGACTTGGTCACCACAAAGTTAATGTAAATACTTTAATCTTTATGCCCTAAAGATGTTGGAAGGGAGTCAAAGATTGAAGAGAAATGAAAAAGGTATTTTTAGTTCAATAAGAATATCGAGGTATTTTCTTTGCAAGTTTCCAAAAAATTAGTAAGATGTAGGTAAATAAAACACAAAATTCTTGCAAGTGTAAGTGAGGTTAATTTGGAAAGAGATATTTGAATTTGTAATCAAAACAACTCAGTATTAATTTTATTTAATATCTTTCTAATGTGTGTCTTTGGATGAATCATTCAAATTAACTCTTTACTAACATCTATCTATCTATCTATCTATCTATCTATCTATCTACTTATCTACCTATATATTCCTCAATCTATCTCTACCATTTTTGGCAAAGGGATTACAAAGGCACAGGAGTGTGAAAGAGCAAACTATGTTCTTGGCAAGTGGGCAGTTTAATTTTGTTCTGCTCTTTTAGAGGAAGGTGCAAACTGGTCAAAGATTCAACTGGAAATATTTATTAAAGCCTACCCTGTATTATCCATAATGCTTCATTCTGAATATAAAAACAGGACACTGAAATCTTTAGAATATGTTAACATGACCAAATATATGATGTGGATAAGTAATTTGATTATCTGTTTGTATGGTGGATCAGAATGGAGAAGAGGAAAAAAAGGACTCATGAAAAGGATAATGCTTGGTTTCCATTCTTTTGGGTAGATACCCAGAAGTGGTATTGCTGGATCATATGGTAGGTTCATTCCCATTTGTCTGAGGATCCTCCATACTGTTTTCCAAAGTGGTTGCACTAGTTTGCAATCCCACCAACAATGTATTAGGGTCACCTATCAGACCAATGCATGTGTATCTATGTTTATAGCTACACAATTCACAATAGCCAAACTATGGAAGCAGCCAAGATGTCCATCGACAGATGAATGGATTACAAAACTATGGGATATGTACTCAATGGAATTTTACTCATCCAGAAAGAAGAACAAAATCATGTCATTTGCAAGGAAATGGATGGGACTGGAAAACATTATGCTAAGTGAAATTAGCCAGTCACAGAGAGTAAAAAAGCATATGTTCTCCCTAATATGCGGATGCTAGGGAGAAGATTGGGCATAAGAGGGTCTACCGATGAAAAAGGAGAGACCCTCGATAAGCAAAGAAGTTGATTTAACTGAAGGGAATGGATCGGGGTTGGGGGGACACCCTAATGTGCACAATGTACTTACACAATTATATCACAGTCACTCACTAAACTGAACTTGAGAAGGAGGGAGGGCGAGAGATCGAGGTGGGAATTGGGGAAGGGTTAAATGAGAAATGTGTGCACACATGTCATTATCAACTTATACCTAACAAAGATGTATGCTTACAATGCACAAATTATTACAATAAAAAAAGGATAATGTTCGAAGCACATTTCTATTAGTCTTTGTTTATTTTAATTTTCATTTATAAAACTCAATGCAGGACCATATTTTACAGAATTATTTTGTCTTGGTTTTGTTTTACTAAGACATTATTTTGAGGGATATTTTGTGTTCTTTGATACATGGCAACATATACCATCTCTATCTTGTAGAAATTCTTAAGGATTGTTAATACTTAACACAAAGACATACTCATGTCAAAAGTTTAAAGATTTTTATTATAGTATACTTATTGATAGTCTTGAGATTACCAGCTAGCAATACAATAGTCTAGTTAAAGATGGTGAAAGAAGTAAGGACATTAGTGGTAGGAAGAGAACAAGGATATGAATTCAGGGAATACTGTGAAAGTTAAATAGGGTTTAGCTATTGTCTTCTAATGGAGACAGGAGAGGAGTCAAAGGCTAGTTGATGTTTCTGGCAAAAATCATCCTAGCAAGACCTATTTCAGTTCTAGTATCTTCTCAACTCTCCTAGTTTACCACATTTTCCCTGAAATTTGCTCAGAATTTTTACAGCTATAGGTAAAAAATATTCTGTTTTGTTCCTAATACATAACAGAGAACAGTTCTTTCCTTAGAATATTATAAAGTAAAATTAGATCACCATGATAATGCTTTAAATATATTACCAAGTGCTGTATGCATATATGTCATTATTAATAATGATATGAGATGATAATGTACCAATAAAAGCATAAAAAATGTATTAAAGTAGATTACATTTAATTGCAGTAGAAACTGCATCCTGATTTTTTATTAAGGTAGCCACTCACTGTAGTATTATGTGCATAAAAGATGCATATCTACATTCTGTAACATTTAGCAGTTGCTGTACATTTTTAACCCACATTTGTGTATTTATTTTTCCTCACTAAAAGAAATCAAATTTTTCTTATTATATACAACTACTTTCTTTTATTCCTAGCAACTACCACATCAACATATGACATTGTTCTGGCTAATGAGGTATTTGCAGATGTTCTTAGTTATACATGTGTATGAACATACATGCATATATATAAACCCTATTTAACTTTATATAACCCTATTTAACTATATATATGCATAGTTATGTATGCATGACTCCTGCATGTAAGTGTGTGTATATGTCTATTATCCATCATTTATCTAACCACGTGTTCTTTGAATAAAGACCTATTGCATTTTCCTTGTTATCCCTTTTTCCTATTTGTCTCTTTCTTCCATCTTGGGAGTTGTTGGCAATGTTTTGAGACCATGAGAAAAATACCACAACTTTTTAAGAAAGATTTGGGAGGAATACAGATAATTTTTTATTCTCTGAACATTTTTCTCTGGTTTATATGTGTCAGCCATGTTTTTAAAAAAAATCTTGAATATCTCACATATAAGAACTATCTGATCCAATCCTAACATATTAGTCTAAAAACTGAATGCACAAAATTTTAAATAATTGTCTGTCACAAATAATATTCTTATAGGTTTTATATAATATAGATTAGACATCTTTCTTATGATGTCTGTAACTTGAAATCTTTCAGAATTTATCATTATGTTTTCTGCCAATGAAAGACAACATAATGTAGTACAGACAATACTCATTTAGAAGTAAAAATTTCCAGTGTCTTTACCAATTCAAATTCATCTCTGTGTGTGTGTGTGTGTGTGTGTGTGTATCATTCATGCAATGTACATCATGTGAAGAGTTAATCAAATACAATGATTCAATAGGAAGATTTATAAATCTACTATAATAAGACCCCAAGTCAGAACAAAGAAAAAGTATTAGCATTTCAAATGTGGCTGAGTGGGTTTATTACACATTGCTATTACTATAGTAATATCTTAATATATATATAGAAAGATCTGACAGATATGATTTAAATATAACCAGATTATGTTTGTAAAAATTATGTAATCTTAACATTGGAAAAGTATCACATTTTAAAGGCCAAAGTTTGCCAGGTGTGGTAGCGCACACTTGTAATCACAGAACTTGGGAATCAGAGACCAGTGACCAGAGCACCCAGGTTTGCAGCCAGCCTCAGCTATTTAGTGAGGCCCTCTGCAACTTAGTGAGACTGCTGGGGTGAATCCTCAGTTCAGGAACTCAGGATCTGCAGGGTCCTAGGCTAACATGACAGAAAAGAATTTCAGCATGCGCCAGTCAGAGATATGGACAGAGGTTTATTTGGGGAAAAGGGAAAAAAGGAAAAAATACACATCCAAGAGAGAATGTGGGCCATCTCAAGATAAGGGCCTTTTGGGAGTCCAGGGCTGTCTTCTTATAGGGAACTTTTGTGAGAGGTGGGCCCGAAGAGGTATGTGAGGATGATCTCAGTCTGGTATTCCCCTAGGCGGTTTATGGTGGTCTAGTAGTCTGGTCAGCGCTAGGGTGGATGATCTCAGTCCGGTAATCCCGAGGCGCTTCCTGGTGGTCTAGTGGTCTCGTCAACCTTAGGGTCCTTAGGTTAATTGGGGTCCTCATTAGCTGATTGACAGATAAGCTGGAGAGTGTCCTAAGTTATTGTACCTGTCTTGTTATCAATGTACAGAGCAATTATAGTTTCCTTTAGTTAACTCCAAGATGTACAGACTTCCCAGGAATTTGGGAGAGTCAGGCCTGGGAAAGAGAACCAGTTTGTGGAGTAGAGGCTGAAGCACTTCAGCTCCAGGTTTTTTATATTAAAGTGATATTTTGCTTTTCCTTCCTGTCTCCTTTCTACCTACTTATTTCTTCTACCCTACATCAAGACCCTGTTTCAAAATAAAGAATAAAAAAATAGGACTGGGGTTGTAGCTTGGAAGTAGACTGCCCCTGGGTTCAATCCCCAGTACTGCAAGACAAAAAAAAAAAAAAAAAGAAGAAGAAGAAGAATCCAAAGCTTTCTTGCATAATTCAATAATTCAGTAAGTTAGTGGTTAACTGAATTTCATCTGTATAATTATCTCATATCCCCATTAGAACTGAGAGTATGAACCAAAATTTTAAAAATTAGCATTTTAAATAGTTTTATACAACACATTATACAAATTTTTGGTACATCTGAATTAAATTTAGTTTAAAAATCTATATTTTATAACTATGATGGTTAATTTTTGGTTTAATGTAAAGGAATTAAGGGATATCCCAATAGCCAGTAAAGCATTTTCTCTAGGTGTGTCTGTGAAGGAGTTTCTGAAAGAGACTGATATTCTGATCAGTAGACTAAAAGAAAATCAACCTTCACCCAGTATGAATTGCAGCCATCCAACCAGGCAGGGGCGACCCAGATACAGCAAAAAGAGAGGAATGGCAATTTCTCTTTCTCCCTCAACACCTCAGTCATTTGGAACTGAGACACCTTTCTTTTTCCCTCAGGCATCAGAACTCTAGGATTTCAATCCCTCCAGACTTGGACTGAACCACACTAATGGTTTCCCTAGTGGTAGGCAGCATGTCATGAGATTTCTCAGCCTCCATGATCACATAAGCTAGTTGGATAACAAACTGCCACTTATCTATCTATCCATCTATCCTACTGATTCTGTTTCTCTGAAGAACCTTGATTAGTAAAATAACTATTTTGTTTTATATTTTTAAGTTTTACTAAGGTATATTTGATAACAAACAATTATACATATTTAAGATAAATATTTTGATGAGTTTGGACATAAATACTATCATCACAACCAGAGTACACTGAATATATTAAATATATTCATTATCTCCAAAAATCTTGGATGTGTGTGTGTGGAAGAGAGAGAGAGAGAGGCAATAGAAGAGAGAGAAAAAGAGAGAAACATACACTTAACATGGACTCATGGACTCTATACTTTTTCCTCTTACATGTTTTAGAGTACACAATGCCATTTTCACCTTTTGATTGTGCCTGTTACTGCAAGTTAAAAGCAATATAAAAAGCAAACATGGATAATTTTCTTAAGTTTTACCTTGAAAGAATAAACTGTGATTTTTGATAAATTATTGTGCTTTTGTAGTTTTTCCTCTCTAAAATCAGAATAAATTCTTAAAAAAAATCTTTAGCTAAAGTTTTGCATTTGCTTTGTAGATGTTTTAAGAACTCATTATAATCCCACCAATATTAATTGTTTACAGCTCATATTTGTTTGCTTTGGCTCTTTAAGAGTTAAAAGGAATATCTTCTTAACATGTTATAGAATATTTAGAGTGGAAAAAGGACCTCAGATAATCTGCACCATCTCATGAGATGCTGGCACCTTATTCACCTCTGATATAGGCTTTATGAATATGTCAACATATAAGAATTCAGTGTCAACTTGCTAAATTGACATTCTACTAGCTTTTGATAAACTCATTCAATATGAAATCAAACCAGAGAATCAGATATAGACCACAATTAGTTTGCATAATAAAATATGACTCCTGTCTTATTCCTTCATTTTGTTATGCACCACTGAAGCTCCAAATAACTATGTGGCACATTTAAATAGCAATTTTTATCATAGGGATAATTGGTAAAGATCTCCCATTCTGTAGGCTTTCTCTTTAGACTCTTGATGATTTCCTTTCATAAGCAGAAACTCTTTAGTTTAATGCCAAATTATTAATTCTTGTTTTAATTTCCTGAACTATGGGGGTCTTGTTGAGGAAGAAAACAAATAGCCCAATCAAGAAATGGGCAATTGAACTAGGTACTTCATAAATGATATAAATGGCCAAAAAATACATGAAAAAATGTTCAACATCATTAGCTATTAGGAAGATACAAATTAAAACTACACTGAGAGTCTAACCCTAATAGGAATAGCTAATATCAAGAAGTCAAGAATCAAGAAGTATTGGTGTGGATATGGGGAAATTGGAACTCTTCTATACTGATGGTGGGATTGCAAATTAGTTTAGCTGCTATGTAGAGCAATATGAAGAGTCCTCAGAAAACTGAGAATGGATTCACCATATGATCCAGCTATATCAGTCCTGGGTATCATTTCAAAGGGGCCAAAATCAGAGAGCTACAGTAATATATGCATAATGCCATGTTCATAGCAGTACAATTCACAATATCAAAATTACAGAACCAACCTAGGTGTCTATCAACAGATGAATGAATTATAAAATTGTAGGATATCCTCACAATGGAATTCTACTCAGCAATAAAGAAGAACAAAATTATGTCATTTGGAGGAAAAATGGAAGAGCCCAGAAAACATTATCTTAAGTGAGATTAGCCAGTCACAGAAAGTGAAGGGGCATATGTTTTCTATAATATGTGGAAGCTAGGAATAATTGGGATACCAAAGGGACTCCAGATAATGGAGGAGAAACTTCAGTGAAGCCAAGAAGGTGGTTTAGGGGAAAGGGAGGGAGGAAAGGGTAAGTCAATGAAGGAATCACTTCCATTACCTTTATATACACATGTGAGAATACCAATGTCAATGTCAATCTCAGTAGCCTGTATAGGGAAGAAGGGTGGGGAGGGAGCTGGAGGAAAACCCACCAAGTGCCGTGTGCATGTATGTCACTATCAACATGATTTATATTATGATGTAAGACTATAATGCACCAATAAAAGTATATTAAAAATAATAAATAGAAATATTTTTGTCTTCCTTTCCCTCCCTCCTTTCTTCCTTTTCCTTCCTTCCTTTCTTCCTTCCTCCTTTCCTTCCTTCCTTCTTTCTTTCTTTCCTTCCCTTCCTTCTTCCTTACTTCCATTCATCCTTCTTTCTTTTGGATTGAACTCAAGGGTGTTTAACTTTAGGCTACACCTCCAGCCCTATTTTACTTTTTATTTTGAAACAGTGTCTTGCTAAGTTGCTGAGGGCCTTGCTAGATTGCTGAAGCTGGCCTTAAACCTGCAATCCTCCTGTCCCAGCCACCACGGTATTGAAATTATAGGTGTGTACACTGTCCCTGGCTTAGTTTTGGACATTTTCTTTTTTTTATGATTTTTTTTATTGTAATAATTCGTGCTTTGTATTTATACATTTTTGTAGGACATTTTCTTATATGTGACCCTATAACTAGTTAGAGGCGTCATTGTCTAAAGGAGAAGCATTATTAGGATAAAAACGTTAAGATAAGCATTTGTTTAACACTCAGTTATGAACAAAGTAATATCTTGAAGCTCATGTCAAAAACAAATTCTGTGAGTCACAATAGCCATGCATTCTCTGATGACTATGGAGACTGACATGATAACAGCCTGCTGCATGGGATCTGTGGAAGAAATTGCAGGATATATATATAATCATTCTTGATGATTAGATATATGTATATCCCAGGTGATATTATAAATTTGTTATGTGTATGTGTGTGTGTGCATTTTATCGTTTCTTCATGTCATCCCTTTATTTATGTATACTTTCTTTCAAAATTATACCTATATAGTCTCATAACTTTTACCATGTCTTTGATATAATGAGGATTTTTTTTGTTTCCATCATTATTCAGCAACAAAAATTGTTTCCAAAATAATTCAAGAACCTCTAAACACTGCAAATCTTTTAAAAAAATGAACAAACTTTCACAGTATTTGACCCCCAAATTTGATAAATCTGACTAGCATCAAGAACAATTTTATGATTTGCTTTGCTCGGATATATTAAAAATTCTATTTAGGGTAATATGAATTTTAATAAATTCATGAGGTACTATCACACTATTGTAGGGACAGCCCATGTCATGTTGCATTTGGCACTCACAGGCTGACCTTTTTTGGTCATATATGACCCCTCCGCCCTAGGAAAACCAGTGGGACAAGAAAAGGCCTACCTCCCTCCCCCACCAGCAACAGGTGATGAGATCTGCTTCCATTGGCTCCCGCCCCAGTTTCACCTCCTTATCTGACCTTCCCATATATACTATTGCTTGTTCGAATAAAGCTGAGATCCTGCAGTGCCTGGTCACTGACTAAGACTCCTAGCTCGGTTCGGTTTTTTGGGGGGTTATCTCAACTCCCCAGGGTGGTGGGCCCGGCCATAGACACTCCCCTTCTCGCTTGGCCCGTTAGGCAAAGGCGGCTGGTCCGCTTGGTCTACCCCGTGTTGCATAGGACGCAACACACTATTATATGCAATATCCATCTATCCACCTATAAGTTTAAAAATAAAATTGTTAATACAAATAAAATAGGAATGAGGGTGTAACTCTGAGGAAAAATTCTACTGGGTTCCATCCCCAGTACCACACACCGGTTGTAGCTTAGAGGTAGAGTGATCCCGGGTTTAATCCCTAGTACTGCAAGTGTGTGTGCATGCACACACACACAGACACATATACATACACACATAAAATCATGACTATTTTTTGTAATGGGCAAAAATATAATTTATAGAAATTTCATATCTGAACCAGCAGGAAGCAATTAAGATAGAAAAGCTATAATGGCAAAACCATCAGCAGAATACTATATACACAATATACTCAGTTTTTTCCTTTAAACAATTTTATATTGTTTTGTTTTTATACTCAGTAATTTGAAGAGAATTATAAAATTCATGTATCATAAAATTTTCTTGTTTATATATAAATAAATTAAGACATTCTGAATACAGTTTCAGTAAAATAATTCATTTGTTTGTTCCAGATTAACACTTTGGAGAAAAATGGCAATAATGTGTGTGTGTGTTTGTGTATGTGTGTGTGTGTGTGTGTGTGTGTGTGTGTGTGTGTTACTGGGGAATAAACCAGGGACATTCTAACTCTGAGCTACACCCCCACCCCCTTTCTCTCCCATCCTATTTATTTATGTATTTATTTATTTGGGTCTCACTAAATTTCTGAGCTTGGCTTTGAACCTGAAATCCTCCTGTTTCAGCTTGTCAAGCACTGGGATTACAAGTGTGTGCCAATCTTAATTGTAATATATTATAATTTAAATCATAAAACTATAGATCAGAGTTAATAATTTCTATACCATAATACTTTATCTGTTATTTCAAAAGGAACTGAGATAATATCTATGAACATATCATTAGTTGTGGCTTATAGTTCAGTTTTGTTCATAGGTAAATGAAGCTAATTTTGCCAAACCTTATAATTGTTTTTGTATATATATAATTATATTTAATATGAATTAGTTATTATGAAACTTTAGTTATCTAAATTTCTATTATCACCCAAGAAGCTGTGATTTAGATAACCTTTCTACTGTATTTGCTAATATATTAAAATAAAATCATTTATTGGAAAGTAAGTGTATAATCTTTTATAGTACTATCAGATATTAAAATGTTTGCTCAATGAAAATAATGAGAGCATAATTCAGAGTTTTATTGAATTACTGATGGAGTGTAGTATATTGGTAGTGTTAACTTCTATAAAAGAATCTATCATTTTTTCATCAAAGATTGGTAAATGACATCATGATTTACATACTAAGTTTGCATTTATCACTCCAACAGAATCATGTGTGCATCTGTGTTCTAATAGTCAAGGATAAGGAGGTACTATGAAAAGCACATTGGACATGGTATCAATTTATTCTCTAGAATAATATCAAATTATACATACAGTAAAACATGGATATTTTTAAGATGAATAATATTCATGCCTAATTTTGTCATCCATAGTATTAATTTAAAAATGTAACTGTAACAGTGCCATGGATCAAAAGAACTCTAAGGAGTAATCTGCATTTTTAAATAACTTTCCACAAAAATTGAAAAATGTTAAATAATTTGAATGGCTTTAAAATTACTCATTCAAGCATTTACAATATGCCACTACTTTAAACAATGTGGAATTAATAATAAATTTGGTCTCTTCCATGAGTGAGCTCAGGTTAGATGGACAG
>PVLC010025672.1:0-23772 GCA_004027655.1 Graphiurus murinus | reverse complement strand
TTGCTTCCAGCATCTGTGGCAGGCAAGAGCGTCTCAAACCTGGGGACAAAGGACCTGGAACCGATCCGTGCTGTCCCAAGCTCAGGAAGAAAAAAGACCAAGTTTTCCCTTTATTATTCATAAGATAGTCACATCGCCTCAAGTGCTAACACAGAGAAGGATGATTTCTGTAAAATGCCCCAGAGGAAGACACAGCTTCGTTTGGTAAGTTCTGATGTAGGCGAGGACATAAAATTCCGAAGAAAGGGGAAGCGATAATTGAATTTTATAAAAATTAATTTCATTACGAGGGAACCTCAAACATGTGTTCAGCAGGAGGGAAATTTGTCTCCAATATCAAGAAGGAAGACGATGTGACAGAAATGAAGAGACAAGAATACCAATTACAGCTGGTGTGGACCCCATCACGTAACGGAGGATTGTGAGATGCCTCCTACTCCCGCACACCTGGCACGTGGACCTTGAGATGCCCTGTGCCCCACACACCTGGCACATGGACCACCAGCCACACAGAAAGCAAGGAATGAGGGCTCAGCGCAGGTCGCCTTCGGGACTCTTCCTTGGAGGGTTCTGCTGCCTGCTTCTGTCTTATAATGGAGCCATGAGATGACTCCTCCACTGTAAAAACAAATACAATGACTACACATTCCCTACAGTCTTCCAGATTAAACTGAGAATGTCGTCCACCCGGGTGGGCTCCAGGGAGCCAAAGCTACCTTAGCTTTGGGAAGTGTCCTTGGAGTGCAGGTCCCTAAATGGGCCACTCTCCAACTCCAGCGAGCATGGAAATCTCCTAGACTGCCATTTGCACGAACACTGCCAGGCCCCATCCGCCGGCGGCCCCATGCCCTAGGTCTGTGTATTTCCATTTCCTCAAGTAGGATCGGCACACCTGTCCTTGAAGGACCTGTGCGAGTCTGGATTCTGAATATCATGAAATTTTCAAGTCATGAAATATCACTCTTCTTTTGAAAAATGTAGCTGTTTAAAAACCAAGGCCACCCTTACTTGGCAGGTTATGCAAAACCTATTTGGCACACGTGCCACAGTTTGAAGACCCCTGGTCTTAACGGTCAAACACCCAATAAGTCAGGAAGCCCGGCTTTGCCAAGTGTTGCTGGATCTTGTTTGTGATGATTCACAGGCAGGTGTGGTGGATACAAGACACCTGCCCGGAGACTTCATGAGCACGCACAGGCGGGCAGTTAAAGGGCCAGTCACACCTGGGAAGAGTCTTGGCTCCATTCAGAGAGTAGAACCAACAGGAAGAGGGTCAGATGGGTGACGGGTGAAAGAGTATTTAGGAAGTTAGTGCAGGAATATGACTCCTATTTGGTATGATTGTTAGGAAGGGCACACACCGGCCCAGGATGGAGCACAGTTTCAGTGTGAGCAGGGTGAGGCGGGGCCAGAAGGGGAGGGTGTCTTTGGGGGATGGGCACCGAGAGCCCCGTATCCCCCCAGGACAGGAACGTACTGCTTCAATAGCCATTAGCAAGGAGCAAGTGGCGTCGCCTGGGCTTTGGCTCACACTGGAAAGGCACGTGCCACCCAAGGAATAAGTCTAGACAAAGAAGTCAGAAGGGAGGGAGCCACAGGGACCTGAGTGGTTCTTAGCCAACAGGGAGCAAGGGGATCTCATCAGAGACCCAGGGTGCCCGGCAGAGCCCCAGAAAACCCTGAAAGATACAGGGAGAAGTCAAAGAATCCTGGAGATTCCTTGGAGAACCATGTAAAATTCTGCAGAGTCCCGGAGAACCCCCAAGATTCTTGGAGAACCCTGAAACAAGGTGGAAAATCCCAGAGACAGGGTCTACGAAGGCTGATCAGGGCCCTTGGGCTGTGCAATTCCCCCTGATAGGTTCTCTAACAGCTCTCTCCCTTAGATTGGAAAACAGTTTGAAAACCATTTCCTTTGTTCACCTTTCCAGAAAACCATAATACCTGATGGCACCCAGCTATAAAACATGGTTCTGAGAGCCGGCGTCCCACCCTTTCAAGAAGGAAGATTGCCTATCAGAGGGTGACCGGCAATAACCAGGTTATTTTAGAAGTGATCCAGGAGAGAGACGGGCAGGGGCGCTATCCGGGAGCGTGAGCGTGGCGTTCCTCTTTTAAAGTGGCGTTCCTCTTTTAAACAGGCAGCGGGATGGACGGACCCGCCCGCACAGTTCCTGAGGAGCTGCAGAGACAGGAGATGCGGAAGAGCCGGGTGTGAGTGATGAACGTGAGCTTCTCGAGGAGGGAAGAAAATTTCATTTTCTCACTTATTACCCCTGCGATGTGTCACCAATGGTCTGTGAAGGGAAAAATGGAGAGGAGCACAGTAAATTTTCTCCCTAAGCTAAAAAGATTAGGGAAGAGGCAGTGTGCGCTCCCAGCTTGTATTTCTCTCTGAGCTTAAAGAATTAGTTTACTAAGAAACCCTTTTAATATTCCCATTGGCTAAGGAAATGAGGAGGAGAAAGGGGAGCCAAGGAACGGGTCTGACAGGCAGAAAAAGTCGTCTTAATAACCTAGTTTGGGTAAATGTCCTTAGATGCTTTTTAAAAGCCATAAACATGAGGCATGGTTCTACTCAGATCCATTTCCTAAACGTTACGTCGTCCTCCTGCAAGTGCATCTCGGGGTGGGGGAGGGACAGCGCCGTGCTTACACGGCAGGCGGAAGACTGGGCTTTTCTTCTCGGATTGTCTGCAGAGTGTGGGGGTGACCTTGGAAGAAAGTCTGCCGGCATCTGTAAAACGCGCAGCATCTGTCCGCCGCTCCCCAGGGAGACTGTGCACTTCCGGCAAGTGAACATCCTTGAGTAGAGGCAGGACCAGGGCTCCTTCCCCTGCTGGCCTCCTGGCCTCTGCCTGCGGGGAGCGGGCTGGGGCTCTGGCCCGATGCCTCCCCGTGTGTGATCTCCCTTAATCTGAGGAATCCTCTGTTAATGTGAAGGCTAGTCATGACCCCACTTAAGAGACACAGAATAGCCAGGGCTAGCGGTGGTGCACACCTGTAATCCCAGTACTTAGGAGGCTGAGACAGGAGGCTCACAGGTTCAAAGCCAGCTTCAGCAATTTGGCAAGACCCTCAGGGACTTAGTGATAACTTGTTTCAAAGTAAAAAAATAAAATAGGACTGCAGGGCTGGAGATGTAGCATGCCCCTGGGTTCAATTCCCAGTATCACACACACACACACACACACACACACACACACACACACACACACAAACACGCACACACACATTCAGAATATGATTGGCCGGGGGTCATGCCACCTGTGGAACTTGAACTTGGGTCTTAGACCAGCTAAAGTGAGGTGGCTTTAAAAACAACACACCTTGCTTTTAAAAAATGAGAAATATACATACAGTGCTTAGACCAGGGACTGGGGTGTGTGGAGCACTCAGTACTGTCAGTCACTGGTACTGGAGTTTTGGGGCTGATATTTATGGTTCTATGCTATTAACTTTTCCAGAAGCCACCTGAAGCTTGAAGCCATCTGTGCATAAAATAATCAAGAGAAGAATGCTTCCCATCAGGGCACTCCAAGTGCACAATTATATTTTGCTCTTAAGGGAGAGCCTGTCAGGTGCTATTTTCTGGAACACCTAAGAGGTGTTGAGCTGGGCTGAGTAGATAGATTCCTTAGAAAGCGCGTGTGTAAGCGCCCGTGCCCGCCCTGACACACCAACACATCTGCCTGTGTGAGTTCTAATCCTGCCCTGCCACGCGGACGTCTTTGGCAGAGCCCGCCGCTTACCCATCCTCTAAAACTGTTTTATTTTCAATAAAATGGAGTGCAAATGTCTTATATGTGTGGACATCTGACTTATGTAACTTCCAAACTCACTGCTAATCACACGGAAAACCCCATAGCCATCGAAGGACCAGATGTTTATAAGAAAGAAAATGCGGCCACCTTACAAGTGCTGACTGGATAAGCTCACAGAGGCACGAGCTCCCTGCTCAAATGACCCAGAGAAGCAGGGGATCTCTTTTCTTTGTGTGTGTGGGGGGGGTGCTGGGTATTGAACCCAGGGTCATTCTACCTCTGAGCTACATACCCACACTGTTTTTATATTTGGGAACTAGGTCTCACTAAGTTGCTGAGGGTCTCACTCAGTTGCTGGGGCAGACTTGGGACCTGTGATCCCCCTTTGTCAGCCTCTCAAGTATTGGGGTTACAGGCGTGGGCCACCATGCCGGGCTAGGGGAGCTCTTTGCGGATGACAGACTATCAGATCTGTCTGGGCGTGTTGGTTTCTCTGTGTGCCTCCCATTCTTCTTCTCCCTCTCATTTCTTTTTTTTTTTTTCCTTAACTCCCTTTCTCCTTTTTTCGATTTATTCCCCATTTGCATTTCCTCACTAGCCTCAGAGAACAATCCTAAATGCATGCGATTACATATATACATGCTCACATGCGTGTGTGTGTGTGTGTGTGTGTGTGTGCGCACGTGTGCCGGGGTATCCTTGATTCTCATTCTTATAAACCACATTTGGTTGTTTTCACATGGATTCATCTTAAGCTATTATACTAAAATGATGCACAAGTCGGGCATGGTGGTGCACGCTTGTAATGCCAGTACCTGGGAGGCTGAGACTGGAGGATTGCAGGTTCGAGACCAGACTCAGCTACTAGTGAGGCTCTCTGCAACTTAGTGAGACCCTGTTTCAAAATAAAGAAAAAATAGGACTGGGGGTATAGTTCAGAGGTAGAATATCCCTGGGTTCAATCCTCAGTACTGCAAAAAACTAAACAGACAAAACAATGCGCACACCATAAACGAGCAGCTTAGTACAATGTCACAAGCACAGGCATGAACGTCTTCAGAGCCCCGAGGCCCCTCCTCACACCTGCAGCAGCCCCTCGTTCCTCTGCAGCGGATGGTGCTGTCCTCAACTCCAAATCCATAACTCTAGAGAAACAGAAGCTCTCATGGCTGGCTTCTGGGGCCCCTCAGGTCTGATTTATTTTTTCTTTTCTGGTGGTGGTGCTGAGGGTAGAACCCAGGGGCATACTATCTCTAAGCTATACCCCCAGCCTTATTTTCTTTTTTAACTTAAAAACAGAGTCTCATTAAGTTGCAGAGGGCCTTACTAAGTTGTCGATGCTGGCCCCAAACCTGTGATCCTCCTGTCTCAGCCTCCCAAGCGCTGAGATTATAGGCGTGCTCCCAGCCTCTGGTTTCTATTTTACATCTCAGACGTAAAGGACTGTCACCAGCTCTGTTGATTTCCACTGAGGTGAACCCCCAATTCTCTGGGCAGCGGGAGAAGGGGGGATCCAAGACGCTGGCGCCAGCCCTGGCTGCCCTCCACCCCAGCAGCTCTTGGACCCTGGAAACATTTGATTTCCCTTGTTCCAGTTAAATGCTTCTGAAAATAAATACTGGAACAAGGGAAATCAAGTGTGTTGCCTCTTTCTCAGGATGGCCTGGACTGTGTGGGCCTTGCATTCCATGTGAATTTTAGAATTTAATTATTAATTTACCAAAAAAGAAGGAAAAGAAAACCACACAAAAATATACCCACATACACACAAAACTCAAAACCATTTGCTGCTTTGATTGGTATAGCTTTGCTGCTGTAATGCAGTTGGTGGAGGTCGATAGCCGTACAAAATTGAAGCTTCAATCCATAGGCCTTGATTAGCCCTCTTTTTTTTTTTTTTTTTTTTCAGTACTAGGGATTGAACCCAGAGACATTCTACATTTGAGCTACACCCCAGCCCGATTTTATTTCTTATTTGGAAACAGGGCCTCGCTAGATTGATGAGTGTCTCACTACTTGCTGAGGCTGTCCTCTAACCTGGGATCCTCCTCTCTCGGCCTCCAAGTACAGGGATTACAGGCGTGCACCACCATGCCTGGCTTATCACTCCTTTTAGTTGGGTCTTTTTGGAAGTTTCTTGGCCTGGTTCCCCCAGGTTTTCTTATTGTTTCTAGGGGCTCTGGGCTATTTGTCACCATTTCTAGAAGGGCTTGTGTGTGTGTTTACCTTCGTTCACATAGAAGGCATAATGCTATAGACCTTACACTACTTTTATCTATTTATTTAACTCTATGCTCCATGTTGATTTATAAATAACTACCTTATTGCTTCTAATTGCTGCATAGTAATCCAGCAACATACTTAATATGTAGAGACTTTACAGTATAATAAAGTGTTAAAGTCAAGAAAGGGATAAAAAGGAGATGAAGACACAAAATTGATTTCCCTTATTCCAGAGAAAGCCAAGCAAGTGGACCATGTGTGTATGAAGAGATACTCAATCTCACTAATATGCAAATTAACCACCATTGTTTCTATCAGATTGGCAAAGGCTAAAAAAAAGAAAATACTGGAATTTAGCGAGGGATAGATCAAAGAGTCATTCTTACCATTGTTGGAAACTAAGTATCAATTTGTTGATCAATAACACAATGTGTACACCCTTTGGTGAGGGAGACTTTCTTCACCAAGCTGACCAAACCAACACCACAAATCCACCCCCAAGTACGTGACGTGACCATCACTGTAGCATTAGGAGCAACAGAAAAGCAGTCCAAATGATGCACATGTCCCTTAGCAGAAGACTGAGCACCCAAATCCTCAGGAAGAGTGGAATATCTCCCAACTGTTTAAACATAACCTAAAAATCTTACATTAAGATGCCTAAGGTATGTAGTAAAGTTAAAAAATTAGAAATATGAGTATAGTATTAGACCACTTCACTTTATAACACTGTGGGTTAGAATTCCATAAATACATGCAATTTTTATGTATCAGTTAAAAGGTAGCTAAATAACTAATTAATTAGATATAACACTGGGCTGTAGGAATTACGGTACAGCGTGGTTAAGCGCAGCACTCTGCAGTCAGATTGCCTGTGTCCAAAGCCCAGCTGTGTGCAACTTTAGAGAAGTCTCATAACTTGTCTGTCTTGTGAACTAATTGGTGTAAAACTCTTATACCCCACCTGCCGTATAGAAAATGATGAAAAAATAACATCCATCCCTATTAAAATACATATAAAAATAATGCATGTGTAGGAAGAAATCTTAATAGGCACACACTTTTAATAGTGGTTATCTCTGAATTTTATTTTTGAGTTAACTATGTTTGGATTAGTTGAGCTTTAAAAATGAGAATGTGTTATTCTGTGTACTTTTTTTAACCACTGGAAAACATCCCAGAGAGAATGTGGGATTCTACTTTAATGCTAGGGGGAGCCCCCAAGGAAAATGGACAAAAAGGATGACGATTCCCAGCACCTTCCTCCAAAACATGCCAGAGCGCAGCCCTGCGGAGCATCCCTGAGCCCTGGCCTGGGGAAATTTACTGCAACTTCTAACAAATAACTGTATCTTCGCTGTTGCTCTCCTCTTTCTTATGCTAATTTTAGGGGTTATGATGCATTATTTTTCCATTAGGAACCTGATAAGTAACAATGCATTTGACATTAATATTGGCAAATTTCATTCTAGACCTCTGGTTAACTTCTTTTAGCATCAATTTAAGGCTTTCAACTACCCAGGCAGAGCATTTAAAGCTTGTGTTTGTTTTAATAGCACACGTGATAAATGTCTACAGTTGATTTAAAAAGAATATAAAGAACCAAGAGGGCTGGGCTAGAACGCTTCCTTAGAATTCTGTCTGACCCCACGGGATGCACACCTCACAGTTCAGCAACTTACGTCATGGGCGCCCCAGCCGAGCTGATAATTACCGGAACAGGTGACCTCTCGGGTGTGACCTTTCTCGTGGTGACTCACT
Organism: Graphiurus murinus; assembly: GCA_004027655.1. Lineage (NCBI taxonomy): Eukaryota > Metazoa > Chordata > Mammalia > Rodentia > Gliridae > Graphiurus > Graphiurus murinus. Next base: position 16,024 of record PVLC010025672.1, on the reverse strand, counting down.
CTATTCTGCACCTTGCAGGAGGATGACATTCCGTGTAAAGATGAGCCTCAGCGTGCCCATCAGGCATCTAGCGGAGAAGAGGTGGACGGGAAACGCAGGTGGCTGCTGCTCGCCCTCCGTCATCCCCCATCCTGAGCCCGCCGGTGGCTTCACTGACCCGGAGGGAAGATCCAGGAGGCTGCTCTTCCTGTGGACGAGCTTCCAGGGTGCCGGGCAGTGAAGGGTAAAAGCCCAGATGAGCGCATGCCCAAGCGGCTAAAACAGCACCTTCCCTTCCAGGTAGCGCCGACGTTCACCGACAGCAGAAACGCTCAGGTGCACCAGGAGCTGGGAGTCGTGGCTTCAGCTCCCACAGCAGCTGTGATATGCTCACATCAATTTTGTGTGTGTGTGTGTGTGTGTGTGTGTGTGGTACTGGGGGTTGAACTCAGGGCCATTCTACCTCCAGGCTATGCCCCCAGTCCTATGTTTTATTCTTTTTTATTTGGAAACGGGGTCTCACTAAGTTGCGGAGGGCCCCACTAAGTAGCGGAGGCTAGCAACAAACCCAGATCCTCCAGTCTCAGCCTCCCAAGTACTGGGATTTCAAGCATGCACCACCACGCCCAGCTTAAGGCATGAATTAATTGATTTGACCTTTGCAGCAGGCCTGGGTAGCAAATGGTATGATCCAAAAAAGGAAAAAATAGCATTTAGACATCTTGGCATCTCAATTGCCCCCTGCCCCAGTTCTATTGCTTCCATTCTCCATAGAATTCACCCCAGAGACAGGGCCGCTTGTAAACTGTAAATCATTTTGTGTCCGTTCTCTAGCTGAAAGCTCTCACTATTTCTCCTCCGTGCTCTCCAGGATCACGGGGATGCCTCCAGGCCATCCCAGCTGCTCTGCCCTGGTCTTGCCAGGCTCTTGCCACGCCGGCTCCAGGACCTGCTACTCTGCTGCCTTGGGGATGAGGGGACCCATCCCTAAAGCACCCCGGTGACCCCACTGAACACAGAGGCCTCTACGCCCGTGCGTGCACACACAGGAAGGAGACAGAGCCCACCCTTCGCTGTCTGCATAAAGAAGCGCAGGCCTGACTTCATGGCTTGGATATAAAATATCTCCCAGAAATGCTTGTGTGTTAGACAATGCAGCCAGGTTCAAGGATGGGACCCTGCTGGAGGAGACAGACCACAGGGGCGTGGGCTTGGGTACCATCTCTGTCCCTGGCCCCCTTCTCTTTCCTCTCTCCCCTTCCTGGTCTCCGTCAGAAGAGAGTGGCTTTTTCTCCACCATGCCTTGCCTCCGAGCTCTTTCTGCCATAGGGCCAGCCAATCAGGGACTGACTTCTGAAATGGTGTGCCCCCAAATCAACATTCCTTCCTCTGAAGTTGGGCTTGTCAGGTGTTTTGGTCAGTTACAGACAAGTTAGCTAAAACAGACACCAAAAGGAAAAGGCTTGCCCAGATTTGTCTCTCTCATTAGCTCACGGTTGTGTTCCAAAAAGTTTTCACGTGTACGTCCCATCTCATGTTCATTTCTGGGTCTGTTTTGTTACTTGACTTTGCTCTTGGGTGATACGTTGTATTTTCCTGTATATTTTAAGGTCTAGTAACTTTTAAAGGATGTGTCAGTATTCTGAAAGTGCCATTACTATCCAGAGCTTCAGTCCTTTTTCACAGGAGTGCTGCTGCTCTGTCTGACAGGTAAGCTGGATCCTTCAAGGCTCCTTGACAGGGAAGGTCAAGCGTGGCCCCTTGGCCGAGAGTGACCCTCCTCTAATGTCTTCTGCACTCTGGCTTCTGTCCCTTGGCAAGACTGGCTGTCAGAGACTGAAGGGGTTTCCTCTGGGTGAGCTCTGGGGACCGATGGCTTTCAGCTCCAGGTACATGCTTTTCCTTGGTATCAGCCTTGATTCATCCTCCTAGCGGCTCTCAGTACAGACACCACCCCAGACTCAGTCCTACACACATGCCTGGAGTCCTCTGCAACTCTCCTCTTTGAGATCCTATCCTGGAAACCCTAGCCACCCCGGCCTCCACAAACCCCAGTTTTATCACTCCATCTCTGCCAGAATGCTTTGCTCTGGTCTGATTCTTCATCCCTGTGCAGCCTTCTGGAAAATTCCTCCAGGCAGAGAACCAAGACATCTGCAGGGCTCATTCCACTTGTTTCCTTCTCAGAATTACAGTCGTGTCCTGCCTGTTGTCCAAGGTCTGAAAACAGATGTTCTTACATTTTGTCCAACTTACTTACTTGTTCACTGGAGGGCCAGGCCAGCACCAGGGACCTGGACAGGGCCAGGAGCAGAGGCCTGGGCTGGGCTGAGACCCTTATCATAGTGCTGTCTCCAGAAGGAGAAGATGGAGCCCGAGGAGTCCCAGCTCTGTATTGTAAGGACAAGGACTGTGCTTTGAATTGTCTTCATCCACCTCCTCAAAAACAGTACCAAGTCGCTCTGTCCTCGTACAGAGCTGGGGACCAGGAGTGCGAGAGTTGAAGAACTCAAGGTTGTCGGCTGCATCTGCTCCTGCCCGGCCCCTCCCAAGTCTGGTGCCCCGTCCCTCCCCGACAGGGCCCAGCCACAGAGCTGCACACCTTCTCTGAGTCTCTGATGGCTTCTCGCTACGTCCTGAGCTTCTCTTGGCTCTGCAGTCCCCAGCTGTGGGTGACCACAGCTCCTCCCCTGCTGCCCACTTTCCCTGTCTCACTCACGTTGCCTTCATGGTGGCCGCTTCTTGAAGGCAGGCCTGTGTGTCTGTCCTCTTCTGCCTGCACACTTCTGATCACCGCTAGCAAACCCCGAAACACCTGCACAAGGACAGCTCTGCAGAGGGTCTCCCGCCTCACCGCCATCGGTAATGGAATCCTTGTTGTCATCCCCAGGGGAAAGGCCCAGCAGCAAAGTCCCAAACCACAGTCCTCATCCTAGGACAACTCACAGGACCAGGGCAAAGAGGGTCTCATACTGGGTTCTCTGAAGTCGCCTTGCAGTTGGAGAACTGCCTTCTTAGGATGACTGGGAAGTGAGTGATTGGCATCCACAGGGGGATGTGGGAAAAGGGAGGAGCCGCAGCCTTCAGGGCCCCCCAGGATCCCTACTGAGCACCCCTTCAGCAGCATCAAACCACTGCCCTTGGCCTGGCTCCCCTGCTCGTGCCTCTGAACAATACAAGTGATGTACTCAGGATCTCATGTCCCCTTGACATGGACTTACATGGGACATGCCCCCTGGCTTGTCACAGTGACCTGGCCTCTGATACTGGGCAACAGAGACTTGTCTCCTGACATTGTGTCATGGGGACCTCGCCCCTGACATTGTGACATGGGGACCTTCCCCGACCTTGTGGCACAGGGCCCCTCCACATCCAATGTTGGAACTCCTGGGCAGCTCTTCCTGGGGTTTGCTCTTCCATTGCAGCCACGGTCTGTATGCGCGTGTGCTTGGATACCCCAGGACGCTCAGCCGCTCCTGGGGAGGTGTGAGACCTGGAAGGATGGCCAGGGCAGGACGTGAGCTGGGGATGGTTCTGAGCTGAGCCTGTTGTTACATCACAGGTCTTGGGTGAAGCCGGCACCAGGAGCTGCAAAGGGCCTGCTTCCCATCCTCCGGAGCCCGCCTCTCCTGCTTACCAGTCTATTTCTGCAGGATGGAGAGAGGTCAAGGAGGCCCATCCCTGCATGGCCGGCAGCCGACCTGAGTCTGGCCCGGCTTGCTGAGAGCACTTCTCTGCTTCTGGGTCAGGCTTCAAGTAGCGGCCCGCACTGCAGCCTGCAGAGCAGGGAATTTCAGGGGAGCCCTGGGCAGCGGAAGGGAGGCAGAGAAGACTTTCCTTTCCCATTTGTATGGAGATGTCAAGACTAGACTTGCTTTTAGGGGCTGGAGCTCGAGTCTGGGCAGCTGCCCAAGTTTTGGCCAGAACATTGGGTCAAAGCTGCTTCCAAATCCCTCTGCCATTACTATTTAATGTGCCCATCATTCAAGTTTAGGAGACCTTGTTTTCACAGATTATAGCTGGAACCAGCGGCTTTAAGGGCCAAAACGCCGTGAAAGAGGCCGCCATTGAACAAAACCAAGGACACAGAAGGCATGTGCGCTGCGTGGAAAAGCTGCCCCCAACCGTGCACCCAGGAACGAGCGGTCTTAAATTCAAGTGCACACACACGCAGCCCAGCGGACCGTCCAGTACTGAGACAGACAGCTCAGGAACTCAAGGCGCCGGGGTCGCGGATGTCAACACACCAGGACCCGTGAAACTGAACGGTTCCTCACGCTTGGCCTCTGCTGGGATAATCAGAGCAGCCAGCACGTGGGCGTGCCAAGTGTGGGATGTGGTTTCTTCACTTAGCCCTGTAACAGACAGACACTACAATCAGCCCCATGTCTTACATGAGGGAGCCGAGGCTCAGAGAGGGCCAGGAACTTGCCTCGGTGGTGCCATCAGGATGGACAGGGAGGGTACCCAAACGGGGTCATGGAGTCAGGGCGGTGCTGCTCCCTGTGACTGCCCCCGCACCAGCTGCTCCTGTGGCTCCCCACTCAGGTCATTGTGGTGAAATCAGAACACAACTCCGAGAGCTCAGCCCCCTCCCCTGCCTGACCGTGTCCCAAGCCCACACACCCTCGCTGCTAGACGCCGAGCCCCCCAGGTACCTAGCTTTTGCCCACATTCCCCCGGGCTACAGAGAGGCGAGGCTTCTGCCTGGCTGGTTCTGCTGGACAAAGGGGAAAGGGGCTGTCCGGTAAGCATTCTTGCAGCTACAGTGTAAAGACTGAGCATGTAACTTAGAGGAAAGAAGATTTGTTTTCTTACCATTTCGGGTTCCGTTCACGTAAGGCTGGGGACCGCAGTCCTCAGGGCATGGCAGCGGGAGGTAGAGAGAGAGAGAGTACGCCTGGGCTGCGCTTCTCACATCATGGAGGGCGGGAGCAAGCTAGAGCAGGGGCAGGAGGAGCCATTTATAATCCCCAAGGCCGCACCCCAGGGACCACCTGCAGCCACACCCCCTGGCCTGGGGCACACCCAGTAAATCCTTTACAATGAATCCATCCACGGCTGGGACTGCAACCCTCCTGACTCAATGACATCAGCTTCAAACAGTCATGAGTGAGCTCTCTGGGGGACATTTTATACTTAACTGTAACGGGCTGACTGTCAGTGCCTACAATAGTCACATGGAAGTGGGGAGTAGCGAGGACGCACTTTTAATTGCTATGACACAACGCCGCCTTATCTTTCTTTCTTTCTTTTCTTCTCTCTCTTTTTTTTTTTCTGAATGCACAACATTGTCTTAGGAGAAAAGTCTGGGTCTTTAAGACTTACATCCAAATATTAGCTCTGCTGCATGTAGTCTGCGGAGCTCTGAGCTGGCCCTCGCTGAGACCTGGAAGCAGCCACGCCCTCCTCGTGGAGTGTTACCATTAGGACTTAGTAAAACTTCAAAAAGATGCTGCTATTCCTCCATCCCACAGGAGAAGGGAAACTTTTGCAAAGGTGGAATAATGGAAACCACTCCAAACTATGGAAACCACTTCCTGACTTGTATTGGAACAAACAAATGGCCAGTATCTGTAGGAAAACACTGAACTAGCCAGACAGATGTTTACTTCAACCATTAAATACCCACGCCCGAAGGGGGGCATTTTCTCTGAACACTCAGGGTAAATAACACAAAGGAAGTTCTATTTGTCATTTCTAGACATCAAGGCTGTCTCAGCTTGGTAGCTTTAATCATGCCCAGGACCTGAAAATTAGACTATAGCTCGTTTAATTAACATTTGTTTGAAATGAATATACATTAATTTGGGCATATTTAAGTTTGTTCAGCATGGGCATAATGCGTGCTATTATCAAGTAATTTTCTCACCAGAATTCCATTACTGTTTCTTCACACGCTGTTATTCTTCTATTTGTTTTCTTTCTATAGATTTTGATTACAACAAGTCTCTACAATGGATTAAATGGGGAGCCGATGTAGGAACTCTCCAGCAAATAGGAGCAGGCCTCAACCTGCCGGGTTTCGAGAGCCCCACTTCCGCCTCTCCTGGTTCCTGGCCTATTCATTCAAGCGCTGTGTCCACCCCAGCCCCGACTGTGGGTTGGCCATGTGGCTCCCAGCGGCCCCCAGGTGAGGAGGGCACAACATTTGGGTGCTATTTGAAGCCGCGGAAGCCATGCACGTGCCACAGACTTCCCCACTGTCTGAGCACGGCAGGTGGGGGGCTGGGAATCCAGAGGCTGCTGGGGGCTTCCTCCTGCGTACACACCTGCCACTCCAGGCCCATGAGCCTCCTGCAGGGCCTGCAGGCCTCGGCTCTGCAGGGGCCCTGATTCGTGTCCTTCCACACACCAGTTTGGAATAATGCTCTGTTTCAAATTCCTGCTTCTCCCAACTAACACTTTATTCCATGTGAGACAGAGAACGTGGTCAAAAACAACATGACTTCTAAGAAAAATCATCAGAAAAACAGAAAACTATTTAGACATCAAGTCCACATTATCCATTCATTTGACAATATGAGAGTGCTGAGGCCTGGGTTATAAACCCTCAGGCTGAAGCGGGGAGCAGGGCCCACCCCAGCAGGTAACCCCATACTGAGGAGCAGAAGGACCCCCGGCCTCTTGGCCTCTGCTCTGCTAGTGGAGAAGGACCCAGAAGGTTGAGAGGTGGAGTCACCTAGTTCAGAGACCAGGAGACCAGGGGAAGGACAGGGCCTACAGACCGGGCACAACGTCCGTGACCTGAGTAAACTTACCCACACAAACTCTAGACGCCAGGCCTGGTTCGTTCTTTCCTAGCAGCGCACTCCCCAGGGGCCGTCACCCGGCCCTGGACGTAATCATTGTGCGGCTAATCGAGTCTCCTCCCTCTGCAGACTTGGAGTCTAGAGTGGAGGTGACCCCGGGGTCCCAGGCATGGCACGGCTCTGCACTGCAGCCCTCCCCCCGCCACGCGGCTCAGCCTGGCTCTGCACCCCCGCCCTTTCCCCTCCTCCTGCTCACAGGTCTGCACAGTGGGTCCTGCTGGGGACCCACCAGCGAGTGCCGGGGAAATGTGCTCCTCCGGGTTACACAGCAGTCTTGGGAACGGGAGGGAACCACGGGCCCTGGGGCAGAGGTGGCTGGGGTGACCAGAGCAAGGACAGGACAGGAAGGAGCACAGACACGCAAAGGGAGCAGCGCCCAGGAGAGGGTCTCCCAGCCCTGGTGCAGGGTCTGGTCCTGCTCTACAAACTCCCTGGCATTGGGCCGCTGGAGTCCGAGGATGAATTACCAGAGCAGAGACCCCGATGGGCAGGACGGAGGAAACCGTTAGCTATGGTGAGAGGCAGGATCACTGGAGACCTCAAGGTTGTGCCGTCAGCATCTGTCAGCTGGGTAGCGGTCCAGCCCTTAGCCAGGTCCAGAGACTCTTCCGGTGGGAACAGGGCAGGAGGGGTCGGGGTCTCACAGACGGGCAGTGCATGGGCAATGGGGCCTCCCGTTACTGTGTTTGTGGGTGCCTGGGCCCTGTCTTGCGGGGAGGCAGTGGGTCGGAGGCCTGGCTCCCCGCTGCTCTGATCTCCTGCCAAGTGGGCTGGGGAGGCGCTCGGCATTCCTGGCGGCCAAGGTGGCACCTGGTCATTGGCTCCACGGTGAGGCTGGTGGCTCCTGGGGTCCACTGTCTTCGTTGACATTGTGACCTGCGGGGATGAGGCACGTGCTGGGGTGGCCAAGAGGCAGATCTGGACAATAAGCCCAAATTCCTCAGTGGAAAAGGTCATGCTGAAAGCTGAAGACGCGGCCCACAGCAGTCCGGTGGGCACCAGGACCGTGGGGCAGAAAATAGGCAGTGGCCCAGTATGTCAGATGCTTTGGGGTTCCTCTCATTTCAATATTCTTTTTTTCTTTTCTGGTACTGGGAATTGAACCCAGGGGCATTCTGCCACTGAGTTGCACCCCAAAACTATTTTATTTCTATATAGAAACCAAGTCTTGCTAAGTTGCTCAGGCTGGTCTCGAACCTGTGATCCTCTCATCTCAGTCCCCAAGTACTGGAATAAGAGCTACCACATTCAGCTTCCATTTCAATATTTCTTATCGGGCGCCCCAGGCTGAACCTTCAGCCATGAGGCCCCAATAAAAGACGCCGGCTAAAAGCTGCTGGTTCGAACCTCTTTTATTATCTCTCTCTCTTTTCTGGGATCAAAGGTTTTACACACACGATAACAAACACAGTGCAGAGGTCGTCTTTCCAAATAGTGCTTTTCCTACAGACTTCCAATAACCCCTCTCTCTAGCAACCCATCTTCCACTAGCAATCCACAATCTTTCCTCCCAGGACTTCCCCAGCAACCCAGCCAACCTCTTCCCAACCGTTTCTTCTTCCCAACCAATTCCTCCCAGAACTTCCCAGCAACTTCCCAGCCCAGCAACTTCCCAACCAGCCTTTCCCCAACAGCGTGCTTTTAGCCGTGCTCCCTCTATTAGCCGTGCGTTCTCTCTATGCGAGAGGTGGAGGCTTTTTATAGCTACGCAGGGCCTAAGCCACGAGGTGTCTCGTACAGCTCTCACCTGGCCGGCCACGAGTCGGGTGTGCTGGTGCATGCGCTCTGGCGTGGCACAGCCTCGGGATGTAATCCACCTGTAGCTGCTTCTGGCACTTTACCAGGCGCCATCTAGAGGTAAGGTCCAGCTGGCCAGGCTAGGCCCCCGACAATTTCTTTTTTTTTTTTTTTTTTTTTTTTTTTTTTTCAGTACTGGTGATTGAATTCAGGAACATTCTATCTCCAAGTCCTGTTTTTTATTCTTTACTTTGAAACAAGGTCTCACTAGGTTGCAAAATACCTCACTAAGTAGCCGAGGCTGGCCATGAACCTGCGCTCCTCTGCTCTCAGCCTTCCAAGTTCTGGGATGACGAGCGTGCGCCACCACGCCCGGCTCACTTCAGTGTTCTTGTTTCCAAAAGGGCTTCTGGGCTCACCACAGAACGTCAGCTCATATGAGGACAATGTATTGCCACAGGTTTTCCTCCCTGTTTTCTCTGACTTCAGGTAAAAATAGTAAAATAATAATGATATTTTTTCTAAGTCAAGGAATGCATTTTTTTTCTATAAAGAGAAGAGCGTCGGAAGCACGTCAATGAATTAGGAGACGTGGGAGGAGCAGACCCTGGGGAGCACGCAGGATCCCGGCCTCCAGCGCTGGCTGCGATGCATCCCCAGAGCTCCTCGCACAACCAGGGTGCTGCTACCGCCTCCTACGTGAGGGCACGCCTGCCCGAGACCCGCCTTCTTCACTGGGGTCTGTGTCAGTGTCGCCTGTGTGACTTCCCCACAGGGCCCGACGCCGCCTCGGCCACTGCTTGTGTCCGGTAAGGACAGAGTGGACAGGAGAGGGCCAGGAAAACCCTGATAGGACCCGGGTCACCACAGGATTGTCTTCTAAATTAGAAGCTGAGTCGTACGTGGGCATGAAAAGCTGCTGATCTGCAATCCAGCTATGGGAGGCTCTTGAGGCAGCCACTGAGCACTTGAGCACCCGCTACACACACACGCACACACACACACACATGATGGATACACGCATAGGAACACGTGTAGACACACACTCATAGCCCCACATATGGCCACTTGGATCCATGGAAACACACAGGGACACACAAGCACTCATGCATAAAGATGCATGTGTAGACACACACACACACACACAAGAGACATGTGCATAGAGATACACGGATATATACACAGAGACGCACACAGCACGAGGGCACACCTAGGGACACTCAGAAACACACCAAAATCACACACAGGACACACGTAGAGATGCTCATAGCTATGCACAGGGACACACAAACAGATACAAAATGACCACACAAAGACACTTGCACAGAGGCAAACACGGGGACACACACACGCACAGTTAAGCAAATGGAGACCGTATTGTATGCACAGTCTAAGCTCTTTCTGTGTTTACTTAATATTAGGTATGGCCATTGCCTGCCTGTTGTACAGACGCGCAGGTAGAACGAAGCCATTCCCCGCAGCTGTCAGGCAGTCCCGCCGACTGCTTTAAAGGTTTCCCAGCATATAACGTTTTGCACGTAATGGAATCAATTTGCAATTCCAATTTTAGCTTAGAGTGTGACACTATCATAGCAACTTTCAAATATATTTTAAAACATTCTTTTTGTCCTAAGGAAATTACATTTTAATTATAGAATAATATATACGGTAAATAATGGTGAGTAGGGAGGTCCCTGCAACAGGATTACTGAGCAGAATGAGCTTAGTGGAGTAGAAATACAAAAACTTTTTTTTTTTTTCCTGAATCACTGTCTTTAACCATACGTGGCAAAATTTACCCATTTAGTTCCTATCTGAGTACGTGCATATGCATGTATGTGCAAATACACACACACACACACACACACACACACACACACACACACACAAACAACATATTTGGGGATTACTACATGATTCTGTGAAAAAAAATGTTAGTAAATACAAGTAATGGTGACATTGAGGGAAAGTTCCAGAAGGTAAGGAGACACAACGAGGGATGGGGCCAACCTTGCTGTCAGGGTGTTGGCAACCTCTCTGACCAAGGACACCTGCACCTCTTGGGTTTCTCTGTAGATCTTCTATTCATCATTTACCTTTCTTTTTTCTTTTTCTTTCTTTCTTTCTTTTTTTTTTTTGTAGTACTGGAGATTGAACCCAGAGGCGTTCTACCTTCGAGCTACACCCCCAACCCAATTTTATTTCTTGCTTGGAAACAGGGTCACATTAGATTTATGAGAGTCTCACTACTTGCTGAGGCTGTCCTTGAACCTGCGATCCTCCAGTCTCAGCCTCCCAAGTACAGAGATTACAGGTGTGCACCACCACGCCCAGCTCATTTACCTTTCTTAATAAATGTATTTCTAACATGCTGATACTATGGTAAATAAAAATTTCAACATATTTGAGAAGTTTTCGAGTGTTTAGTCATTTTACTTATATAATTGCATGAAGGCAATTTATTGATTTTGCATATTTATTTTGAATTAGCCGATGGCTCTCTTAACAGTCCAGGTTACTTTTGTTCGATTCACCCGGCTTTCTGAGCAGATCATCCCGTAAGTGGTGGTGTTTCTTTCTTGTTACATTGCAGCATTTCATTTCTCAGAGTCTAATTGTCATTTAGACCTTGAATCATAACAGCGGAATCGTGGAGGCGGGAGCTATGCTCCTCTGCTTCAGGAGTTCAGCAAGAACCCTGTAATGTTTTACTGTGACTGCTAATATTAGTGGGTAAGTTTGGTAGGCATTATCATGTTAAGGAAATCCTCCTCATTCAGGATAAGATGAGTCTTTGTCGAGAGTCACAAAGCTCCTTCAGCTTTTGTTGGGATTAGTGAACAGGGCTTCCCTGTGAAGCTCACAAGCCTTCTGACGGTGTGTTTACATTAACATCTCCCTTTTGTCGAGCTATCCTTACAGGCACTGAACAACCCTGGTGTGTGCACCCCTGGTGCACAACACAGTGGATCAGGGTGGCTAGTATTATGCCCGGGATATTTTTACATTTGTAATTGAGACTGGTCTTTAGTTTATTTTTCTGTTTATACTTTGTCAAGTTTTCTAAGATTTAAATTTTATGAAAAAATATATATTTGTGATAAAAATGGAGACATCTCAATTAAAGGTGTCATATACCATTTATGTGGAAGAAAGCCATTGCATCTCTTAAATGTGACACCCACATGCTTTTTGAACAGGACTTTAGAAACAAGCAAGCAGCACTGATTAATGTCCTCATCCTGGACGAGCTCCTGAGAGGCTGGGAAATTCAGAGGAAGACCAGGTAGCAGGAGGGAGCTGGTCCCCTCATCGACAGTATGGCTTTAACTTAAATTTTAGAAGCAATGCAGAAGCAACCTGAACCAATGGAGCACTTTGCACCCTTGCCCTTGAGACGGGATTAGTCAGGATAATCCTGCAGAACATGAAGACGGCACAGACACAGAAATGCGGTGAACGTGTCCCTAAAAATCACCGAAATCATTGGAAGCACAGCAGACACGAGGTTCACCAGCCAGTGACCAGCAGCCCCCGCCATGCCTAGGACTCCTGGTGGGTCAGGAGTTACTTTCTAGAACCTCGTCAACTCTGGAATGGAAGGAGACTTCGAAGTTCTGCCTATTTACACCATCTTCAATAAAGGGCTCTCATTCGCCTCCCCAATATTATAGCTGAGCAGAACATGACTCCTTAGAGCGTGAGTCTCTGTGGCATTTCCTACCCGCCCTCTGCGGCGTCACCAAGGGCAGCTGTGGGGTGGTAAGCAGGCGCACCGTGAGGCGGAGTCAGACCCACACTCCCTCCTGCAGCGGCAGCTTTCGCCGTGTCTGGGCGATGCTACAACAGCCAACAGCTGCTCCTGTGCTAATGAGCTCTAAGTACGAGGAAATTTATCTCGCGGCTGCACTGACAGCTTGGCCAAGAGCCCGCAGCCGCCGCGTGGAGACGCCGGGCTCTGTAGAGGCCGGTCTCTGGGAAGAGGCTTCCCGTGGCCACCTGCATCGCTTCCTTGTTGTGAGTATAGGCTGCAACTGGAAACTCATTAACTCCAGCTATAGTGAAATGCCTTTCCTCGTAATGGATAGCATGGATTTTTTTGTGTGTTTGCCAATAAACAGATTTGCAAACTCTTGACGTTAAGTTTGTTAAAGGACCCCTTTTTCTCATCAAATCTGACTTTTAGATGGTCTTAATCAAGTAGAGTCCAGATCGTCTGAAAGAGAGAACAAATGATCCTGCAGGTTTTTCCAAAGGAGAATCATCCCTGGTGAACTTCTTCCTCCCCCTACTTCCAAAGCTTCGGTGAGAACTAACCTTGCTGTAGAGTGAGCGGATGGGCTCCTCCACCCAGCTGTGCATGTCTACTCTGCACCAGGTACTGTGCCAGGGCAGGGACATGGCGCAGGGGACCTCATCACCAGGGGCTTACATCCTATGAGAAGACAGCGAGCGAACAGTGACCCGCTGGCCCACAGGAGGCAGAGACACACAGAGAGATCTGCTCTAACCCCAGCGGTCGGGAAGGCCTTCCTGTGGCGGGCATCAAGGCTGAGCTCTGAGCTTTGAATCTCCCTGGAAAGACAAACATAGCACGTAGGAAATGCAGGAGGACAGAAAGGGCAGCAGGCCAGAGGCAGGAGGCTGGGGAAGCTCGGCGGAGCTCTGTGGAGCCTCCTTGGCTAGGGCTGCGGGGCACAGAAGGAAGGACTGAGAGGAGAATGGAAGGCAGCAGGCCCCAGCTCCTCCGCGGCGCCCAGCTATGGGCCACAGCAGAGACCTGGTGTGCCCGTCAGCTCTCTGTCACTGAGAGCAAGCTACCTGAAAGAACGGCTCAGGACAAGAAAGATGGGTTTGGCTCCCGGTTTTAGAGACTCAGCCTGAGGCAGGCCAGCTCCAAGGCAGAAGCGTCATGGCTCGAGGTGTGGTCAGAGAAAGCGGCTCAGCCCATGGCGGTCAGGAAGCAGAAAGGGAGAAGGGACCAGGGACAGATAAAGTCCCAAACTGTGCACCCCGGTTACTTACCTCCTCAGTCGACACCCACTAAATCTACTCAAAGTATTATTCTAGCAAAGTGAGGAGGGTAGAGCCCTCCGAACACGGCTGCATTGCCAAACACGTGGGCAGGGGCAGGACAAGGGTTCCAGATCCAAACCACAGCACTTGAGAATTCCAAATAAGGATCTCATAGCTGCTGAGTAACCAGATTCAAGCATGGAGACATCACTGCAGCTGGCTGTGAAGAACAGAGGGGAGGGAGCAAGCGTCAAAGAGAAGAGGCAAGCTGGGCGGCCGGCCGTGGTCTGGGGGAGGGACTGCCGGGGCTTAGGGCATGGCGGCAGCAGAGAGAGGAAAGCGACCCCGGGCAATTTGAGAATGTCTTATGGGAAAGTCGGTGAGATTGTCTGTGTCTACATTTGGGGAGCGCGTGAGAAAGAGGCCCCAGAATTGGTCCCATTTCTGGGTCTCTGGAAAGCCAACGGAATGGAAACCGCTAGGACAAGCTGGGATATCTGGGAGATGGTCCTGTGAAGGGAAGGAGGTCCTGGCACACGTGGTCCTGGGTGTCCCAGGAGAGGCCCGGGTACAAGAGCTAAACGTGCAGGGTGCCAGCTTCCCTAAGGTGCCCGTGCGGTGTCATGAAGCAAGACCTTCCGGAGAAGGCGCACACGGAGGAGAGAAGAGGCCCCTGGATGGAGAGCTACAGGTAGTGAGACAGGGATGGGCTGCCAGTGGGACCTGAGGAGGGCGGCTCGGGGGGCGGGCCCTCCAGTGGGAGGCAGGGGTGAGTGACCTCTGGCCTGGCAGCAAGGCGCGCTTCCTGATGCAGCGAATGCTGCTGCAGGTACCGGCGTCACACACTCAGCAAACGCTCAGAGAACACAGCAGCCAGCGCCCTCCTCTTCGGAGGAGATGGCGCACGGCCTGGATTAGCCCCACTCTCCGGGGACGTGCGGCCTTCGCTGTACAGACTTATTCTCCTGGTCTCGCTTCACATCTGAAGTGTGAGAATGCTATTTGCTACACTTTGGCCACTGTGTGGATAAATTTATCAAAAAGATAAAGATGTAAAAGTGCTTTGAAAATGAAAAAAGTTTCTGCCCTGGAAGATTTTTATTTTTATTTTTTGCGGTACTGGAGATTGAACCCAGGGGCATTCTACTTCTAAGCTACACCTCCAGTCCTACTTTTTATTCTTTATTTTGAAACAGGATCTCACTAAGTTTCAGAGGGCTTCACTAAGTAGCCAAGGTTGGCCACAAACCCGGATCCTCCGATCTCAGCCTCCTAAGTCCTGGGATTACAAGCATGCACCACCACGCCCGGCTTGGAAGACATTATTAAACTAAGCATTTGCATGTGACTATGTATATGGAACACACCATTTAATTAGAAATATTGATCACCAAAAATTACCCAATCTAATTATCTAATAAAACCAAGAATTTAGAAGGACTTCACTCCAGGAGACATTGCACACCAGAGGCAAGACCCCCAGGGCACGGGGCAGGGTGACTCTGTTTGCTGGGAGATGTGACTGTCATTAGAGAAAGTGTGAGCCCGGACTAGGAGGGGTGGCTTCCCGGAGGGCAGGGTGCAGGTCCTGACGACAGACCCCCACATTTCTGCCGGTGCGTCTGCCCTCTGAGGGAACGTCAGCACTGACAGGGGCAGTAATGAGAGTGGTGGACTGGGCAGGTGGGGATTCATTAGTGGGGCGACAGGTATGGAGACATGACGAAGACTAGCAAACGCACCACAGACCAGGCGGAGGAGGGACAGGCAGCTGGCCGGCCAGACCGTGTGCCTGATTCAACCCAAAAGTGGGAATCAAGGATTTGAGCTGCATGGACCTGAGGCTGGGTGAGCGGGGCTACGGCCTAGCGCTAGGCCCGGGGCCTGGCGGGCCCTCAGGAGGTGCAGCCAAATGGCGTTGTGTTTCTGAAATAAGAGAATCTTACAATCACATAACACAGAGCAGTCCATCTTAAGTACTTAGCTCAGCACCAGTCCGGGTGCTGAGCTGTGCCACTAGCCTCGGGGAGAGTTGCTAGGGTCCCCGTTTTGCATCTGGGGAAATGAAGGTCCGGGTATTTCATTCCACTTCAACCCAAACGCCGAGGAGCAAGGTGTGGGGAAGAGGCCTGGGCTTTGCAGGCTGGACCTTTCCAAGGGCGGGACTCGGGCTCCGGGGAGGTTAGGGGTCTCCTCCCCGTGCCCGCAGCCGTCACCTGCTCAGCCGACCCCACGTGTGAACATGCACGGCCCTGAGAGCTGGTCTTGGGCTTAGCGGCCCCAGCGTCTCCTTGAGTCCCAGGCATCCTCCACCTTCACCGGCCCATCCCTCCAGGACCGTCTCCCTGCTCGCGGCCCTGTGCCAACACTGTCTGGGAGGCCGGTGTCCAGCTCCCGGTGCAGTGGGCGCCCTGGCTACGCAGGTGAGGGTCACTCCTGCACAGTGAGCAGAGCCTCCCTCCCTGCTGTCTCCACCGCCA
>PVLC010025671.1:0-23453 GCA_004027655.1 Graphiurus murinus | reverse complement strand
GAGTTCTCTGTATATTCTAGATATTAGTTCTCTACTGAAGGAGTAGCTGGTAAAAATTTTTTCCCATTCTGTGGCTCTCTTTTGAGGTTCTTAATAGTTTCCTTTGCTGTGCAGAATGCTCTCCCTAATATATGGAAGCTAGGGAGAAAGTGGGTCATAAGAGGGACCCTAGATGAAAAAGGAGAAACTTTAGATGAACAAAGAAGGTGACTTAACTGAAGGTGATGGGGGTGGGGAGGGAAACACCCTAAAGCACATGATGTACTTTCACAAACATATCAAAGTCAATCACTAAACTGAACTTGAGAAGGAGGGGGGGAGCAGGAATTGGAGAAGGGTTAAATGAGAGATGTGTGCATGTATGCCTTTATCAGCTTGTACCTAACAAAGATGTATTATGCACCTATAATAATAATAATTAAAAAAGAACAAAAAACAGACTTTTCAACAGAATTCAAAGGACAGTGGAATATCATCCATAAAAAAATAATTTTGAATTGTGCACCATTCTAAACAATCAGAGAAAAAGATGTTTATATACAAATGTAAGATAGACAATGCTATCACAAACATCCTTACTAGAAGAACTTCTGTGATATGGGATTCAGGGAGAAGGAAAATAATTGCAAACAGGACAGAAACAGGGGAGAAATAATGAACAAAGAAATTGGTAAAACAAGCTGGGCGTGGGATTACACACTTGTAATCCCAGTACTTGGGAGGCTGAGACCAGAGGATATGGGTTCACGGACAGCTTCAGCTACTTAGTGAGGCCCTCCACAACTTAGTGAGATCCTGTTTCAAAATAAAGAATAAAAAATAGGACTGAGGGTGTAGCTCAGAGGTAGAATGCCCCTGGGTTCATTCAACAGAACTACTGCAAAAAAAAAAAAAAAATGGTAAAACAAACAAACAAACAAAAAACTACATAATCACTGAATAATTTCAATTTCAGTGGTCATAAACAACTGAAACACTGGAGAGTTACATTAAGATGAGAGAGACATCATATAAAATCACAGATCAATATCCCAATATCTATGTTGATAATTATTTTATAAACATACGTAAAATAATTCTTAAGATATTAGTAAAATGAATTACAGGAAGATCAAAAAATGATAATAGAAGCTGAGCATGGTGGCATATGCTTATAATCTCAGTATTTGGGAGGCTGAGACAGGAGGATTGCAGGTTTGCAGCCAGCCTCAGCAACTTAGTGAGACCCTCTGAAACTTAGTAAGATCCTTTTTTAAAATAAAAATAAAATAGGGTTGGGGGTGTAGCTCAGAGGTAAAATGCCCTTGGGTTCAATCCCAAGTAACCACCCTACAGACATACACAAATGATAACAAATTATGGCAAGTAGGGTTTGCCACTGTAATTTAAGTTTAAGTTAATATCTAAAATCAAACATATATAAAAATATACCATATTGATCAAATAAAGGACAAAATATTTTCTTCCCAATAGATTTAGGAAAAGTATTTGCTATATTTTGATATCAATTTATGATAAAACTCTCAACATACTAGTAAATAGAAGTGAGTAGATTTAAGAGTATAAAAGAAACATACAGCTAATGCAAGGCTAAAGGATGCAATGTAAGGAGGATGTCCACTCTTAGTGTGGACATTATGCTAGAAGCTCTAGACAGTGAAATAGGACAAGTAAAAAGTTAAAGGCATGTAGATTGGACAAGATGAAGTGAAGCTGTCTTTCTTCATAAGCATACATGACATAGAAAACCTTGAGAAATCTATAAAACATGATAGAAGTAAAATATATAAAAATAATTGTATTTTTATACATCAATAACAAAACGATTTAAAAACAAAATAAAGCTGTTGCATAGTTTTTTTAAAAATGGTATTAATATGCAGAGGTCATTTATAAGCAGAGCATATATATTAGTATGAATGTTATTTTATTTTTTCCATTTTCCAGAAACTAAAAGAAAAGAATGAATGGTAAATAGTGAGAGTGTACACATGTGTACGTGTGTCTGTATGTATGTGTAGATGAGAAAAGGGTGAAGTAAAAAATTACATAAATGTGTGGAAAGAAAATAATATTTCACTTGATTCTAATTAACAAAAATACTAAAAATAAATATATGCATAAAAGTATTGCCTATAAATAAAATTATTTGTTATAATCTCTTTAGAAAATATTTGGATATGGTCTATACAAAGGATATTTTCTAAGACATTATGTGGCACAAGGCCTTGAACATTTTGTTAATGTTCTATGGTAGTGAAATAAACCAAATAACAACAACAAAAATTTAATGAATGCTGAACTAGATTTTCTTGCCCTGATTGCAGAAATTATTTACTGAAAAGTTCATGTAAATACTAGTATCTCAATAGATAAATTTACATATTGTGTGAAAAAATCCCCAAGGAAGAAACACAAATGGTTGAAAACATAAGAAAATGTGCAGCTTCAGTTGCAGCAAAAATAACAAGTTAAAATAACCATGAAATTTAAAGAATGATTTATATATTCTAATTAGTAATTTAAAATGAAATTATGAGAGATGTATAAGACCAAAGTACTTGTCTATTAAGAAGACAAATTTTAAAACCATTTGACTTTAAATTCTTTTTTGTTAAAAGGAACTTATCAAAAAAGAAAAAAAAATAAAGCTTGGTGAAAAAAATTAATGACATTGAATACTAGAAGTAAACAAAATATTTATAATAATTAAATGGAAAAATAAATGGTCATATCTTGATGAATTTAGAGATAGTATTATGTAACACTGAAATTAAGTGCTTGTAAGGAATAGGCTTATATTGTCATATCAATAAAGAATCATGATACATAAAGTATCACCAACACTCTACTCCCATAACAAGTTAAAATATACATAGACGACAAGAGATGAAAAAATATGAATAATTATTCTATGTAGATGGTGGCTTCATGGGTTTTACTTTTTTTTTAGAATTTACATTTTTGCTTTTTTATAACAACATATTTTTTTTTATGATCAGAAGTAAGCTATGTACAACTTATAGAAAAACGATTGAATTAAATTTTCCTATCCTGGAAATATGCTTCTATGACCAGCTTTAATAATACTGTCCCATCAGGCAGCTCCACTACCACTGCAGGTCCATCATTACAACTGATGGCTGATCACCTGAGTTAGTCTAACATATTATGACTAAAAGAAATGATCAGATTATAAAGCAGTCCTTTCCCTTCCATTTGAACCTTTTCAAGGTGCCACAGAGAAAATGACTCTAAATTTCTAGACATTATCTTTTTTCTGTTCTGTCTCTCATCCCTTTACCCTGTCACTTCATCCCAAGCCATCCTTAGATTTATGCTGAAACTGAGCACATCCAGGAGTCAAACAGAAGAAGATTGTTTAAAACTAAGATGACATTGAGATAAATTATTACTTTGACATTCAAGGTCTTAAAATTAATATTTCAAAGTTAGAATTGTGCATTTGTCATTTGAACTCTGGCATCTGTGCTTTGGTAGAGAACAAAACAGAGAGTATTTAAAGCAAAACAATATAACTATTTAAATTGGTAAAACTAGCTGGGTGTGGTGGCGCATGCTTGTAATCCCAGTTTGGGAGGCTGAGACTGGAGGATCCGGGTTGGTGGCCAGCCTCAGCTACCTAGTGAGGCACTCCACAACTTAGTGAGACCCTGTTTCAAAATGAAGAATAAAAAATAGGGCTGGAGGTGTAGCTCGAATGTAGAATGCCTCTGAGTTCAATCCCCAGTACTGCAAAATAAATAAATAGGTAAAACTAGGTATCATGATCAAGATCCTAAAGTGCTTAAAATAGCTAAAAAATTTCTTTCCTGTCTCCATATAATTCATTCCACAAGTTAACTAGCATTAGTGCCGCTACTGTGCACCCCTGTACTGAGCATGTAGGTTCCTTCTCCTAAGCATTTTATGCAAAGCATGCAGAACTTTCTATTTCCCTAGAAGATCAGCAAAAGAAATGAGTTTAAACTATTCCTATCAAATTTGATTTGACTTAAAAAATCAGTACGCAATTGCAAAAATAATTAAATATTAGAAATGTTTTCCCATCAAGGTTATGGAAGGCGAGTGATAAAAATAAGACAAACTTTCAATAAAGACAGATGGTTGCCAGAGTGCTATGCAGGCAAGAGGATGGCACCTGATTTAAGGGGATTTGGGGTTCTCTTTCAGGTTTATTCTCATATTTTTATTGTTTTTGTACTAGAGGTTGAACCCAGGGACATACTACATCAGGGCTAACCCCCCAATCCTATTTATTTATTTATTTATTTATCTATTTTCGTTTTTCAGGATCATCATTTTTTTTATTTGGTGCATTGTAATTTTACATCATTTTGGGGTACAGCATGTCAGACAAATACATGCACAGAGCTCTTGGTGCCCTCCCCGCCAGGTCCCTCCTCCCTCCCTCCCCTTCATTGCACATGTCTTTGATATTGGAATTGGTAGTTTTGCATACATTCATAGCACAATTTCAACTATCACACTCTATGACTTATCTCCCTTCCCTAAGTCACTCCCTTGGAGCCTCTGCTCATCTATCTGATATTGTCCTTATTTCGGAATCTCTAGATTCCGCATATAAGAGAAAACATACAGATGGCTATATTTGCTTAGTATGATATTCTTGAATTTCATCTATTATTATAAGATTCATAAGAAACAGAAATTTATTAAGAATCATCTCAGGGCAGGGGAAGTTTCCAAGAAAAAGTCTCTGAGGATTCTCTCAGGTAGGGGAAGCGGGTTCCCTCATCTCCAGGAGGCTCCAGTTGACCTTGTGACTGCAATCTCGTGGAGAAGCCCCAGGCAGTTTACATGTCCCTTCTGCAGCTGAATCCACACTGGGCTGGCTGATGTCAGGGTTCAGGGAGTTGGTATTGTCTGTCTTAGTGGTCAGCTTTCATTCGAGACACTTCGATGTTAATCCACAGTGTCTCTATTCCCCTTTCACTGGAGCTAATCTGTTGTATCCAGGGCGATTCTTTGGGGCCAGAATGCAGCAGCAACATGTTCATATAATATGGGTCACAGGGTACCAGTGACCTCCTCGCAGGTGCTCCATCGCCAGGTGGACATAGTCTGCAGTGTCTACAATCTGAAACAGCTGAACCACCTTCAGGAGTGCCACAGTCCTTATTATATCCATTTTGGATCGAATGAGGAGGAGTTTACACCTATCCCTAGGACTTTCATGGCCACCTTGGTCCTGTTGATGATAGCAGTCCAGTTTTATCTGGACAAAAGTGTCCTTGCTGAGGTCCCTCAGGATCTCATAATGGCCCCTGAGGGCATTCTCACAGGGAGAGCTGGCCAAGAGACCTGGCCTTGCCTTGGGACTCTCTCTCCTAGCACTATCCATTAAAAGCCACAACAGCATTTAATGCTAACTATAAAACAAAATAACAACAAACAAACATACAAAAGTACAACGAAATAACAAACCCAAACACACAAAACAACAAAGCCAACAGCCCAAACCAACAAATCATATCCAAAGCCACCAAATTCCCAAACCAGGTAGCTAATTGAGTCCGACTGGTCACCGCCAAGAACTGCTGGGTTTTGTCCATAAGCACTGGCAACCTTTAACATTTCCAGTCCAAAGCTTATACTGGTGCACATTCTTGACATTCCTTCATAGCTCCAATAGGACATCTAATTGAATTACCAAATTCATTCAGGATCCACTGTGAAAGAGTCTCAAGCACCAGCTCTATAAGGGAGATAGCAGGGAGTGCAAAGGATAAATATTACTGTGAAAGGGTCAGAGAATGAGAAGCAGATCAAGGGTCAGGAGCACAAAATTTTTAGGATCTCTTATAAATTCTAAAAATTCTAATATTTCTGTTTAGAAAATAAAACAAAGTGAAAATAATTCTGATAAATACTACCTTATTACATGTAGGAGTAAGATTTCCCCTTTTTTAATTGTACCATTATTTCACAGATCTGAACTGATGATAGAAGGATTAACAAAATGTCTGTATAAAGAAAGCATGCAGTTCTATTTCATGTCAGAGTATATAAATAAGGATATTGTATGAGCAAATGAGGCACAAAGATGCTATGTGACTTGTCTATTGTCGTACAGTCTTAAGTAGCAGAGTAGCGTTTGGCCATGGAGTATGCATACTCGACAATAATTTGATCTCCCTTAAAGAGCAAACATAGTCCCCTCTCAACTGATGCTGGGATGTTCTGTGAAGGAAATAAACAGGGCAATCTGGTAGAGGATAAATGAAGGAGGAGAGGCTCCCTTAAGTAGAAAGGGCAGAGATTCCAGAGGTGCAAAATACTCCAATAATTAAAAGAAACCAGATATGTAGGGATTCGAGGGCAGAGTTCTCCAGGCAGAAGAAAAACAAAATGCAAAGGTCCTGACAGGAGGACAAAAGCTGCCCTTGTGTTCGAACAGAGCAGAGAACAACCCAGGATACTTAGAAGACCCAGAGCAGGAGTATTGAGCAAATGGTGTTCTAGAGAGAGGAAGGGCAGATCCTGTCTGACTTATGAACCACAGAGAGCAGTGCAGCTTTTACCCTAAGTGCACGTCAATGATTGCTTCTTTGTGCTGGCTGCTGAAAAGTTGAAAAGAAAATGTATGGCCTGTCTGTCTCCATAGTACATTGCAACATACTTTCCTATTGTTTCCTCAGATCTCACTGAATCTTATCTTTCATACTCATACAGTTTCTTCCCTAACCTATCCACAAAGAACTATTTCTTTGTGTCCTTAAAAATAATTATTGGACTAACTTAATGCAATCAAGTAACTCGTGTGTGTGTGTGTGTGTGTGTGTGTGTGTGTGTGTGTGTGTGTGTGTTACTAGGGATTAAAATCAGGAATATTCTACCTCTCAGCTACAATTCCTAGTTCTCTTGTTATTTTTTATTTGAAAGCAGGGTCTTGCTAGGATGCTAGCTAGAGTCTTGTTATGGCTGTCTTCAAACCTATAGTCTCAGTAAGTTGCTGAGAGTCTCACTAAACTGCTGAGGCTGCCCTCAAACCTGTTATTCCCCTGTCAGTCTCCCAAGTACTGAGATTACAGGCTTGAGCCACTACTCCTAGCTTCTAGCAACTTTTAAACATTCTTTTTCTAGTTAGAATGAGTATACTTAAATCTGATATTGCTATTACACAGGCAGTTAGTCACTTGACTTAGTTGCCTATTTCCTTAACTCTCAGAAAGGAAAAACATAAGGTGATAGAGGGACTGTACTATTATGAATAAAAAAGTATTTTAAAAATAACATGTAAATGTACAATTATAGTTTCATTGTGCTCTAAAGAAGTATGTAATATGGGGTCAAAAAAAAATTTGGAAGTATAGTCAGTCAGCCCTAGTTTCTGTGAGTTCTGCAACTACAGATCTAACTAACCAAAGACTGAAAACATTTAGTAAGAAAAATTTGTTTATATGAATATGTACATTTTTCTTGCTATTATTCCCTAAACAAAAGAGGGTAATAACTACACACATAGCATTTACATTGTACTATGTGTCATAAGTAAGATAGAGATGATTAAAGAATATAGGAGGAGATGGGCCAGGTGCTACACACCTATAATCCTAGTACTTGGGATCCTGCAACAGGAAGGCCTGACATTTAAGGCCATTCTCAGAAACTCAGTGAGAATTTTTTTTGAAAACTTAAAAAAGGGATCGGGGTGTAGCTCAGGATTAGAGCATATGGGGGTTCAATCCCCAGTATCATAAAATAAAAGAATATGGGAGCATGTGCATAGGTTATATACAAATACTGCACTATTTTTCATAAGAGACTTTGTGTACTATCCATAGATTTTGATTTCCTTGAGGTTCTGGAACCAGTCCCCTGTGGATTCTGAGAGATGACTATACGTGTATAAGAAAAATTCACAAATGGAGACTGTCGGATATTTTCCCTCTGGAGATGGAACTATCTCACTACTTGGTTTATGTGTACCTATAATTATATACCGTTTTCTAAATATTCCTTTCAAAGCTTTATAGGGACTCACACACTTACTAGGTGAACTTTTTCCCCCTAGGAATAGAGTCAATACAAATAGAAATAAGAAATAAGAGTTGTATAAACAACAAATCTCATGCAAGTGACATTTATGGACACATACATGAAACTGCAAGATTTGGGTGTATAAAATTGTGAAGTAATTCTTTTATATTATTTAGTTTAGAAAAAGTATTATATGTTTTGTTTTGCTCAACCATTCATAATAACGTGTTAAACATATCCTATAAGTGGGAAAAATGAGTTAACAAAAAATTTTACCCATAGGTATAAAAGAAAAGCTTGATATTTTAACTTTACAAAATAAAAGTATTTAAATGCATAAAATGTATATATGGTGAAGTGATAAACTGGGAAAACATTGCAACTCACATTGCAGATAAAGGACTAATTTCCTTAATGTATTAAGCACTTGCAAATGAATGTAACTAGGCTAATTAATACATTTTCAAATTCATAAAAGGATATAACAAATACCTAAAAGTAAAAATAACATATTTCTTACATATATGAAATAATGCTTGATTTATTAGATGTATGAAAAAAGTAAATCAGACTACAATAAAAATTCTAGTTGGTAAATTTGTTTCTTATAGGGTACAGTTTAACAATTTCAAAATACTTTACATGTTTTCTGGGGTTGAATAAATAAGTCAATGGATGGTTGATGGAGAGAGTAACATTTTCACAGAGAGAAATCACAGATAAACAAGAGAGAAAGACTAGAATGAACTAATGAATTAGAGTTGAAGACATAGAACTTGTGTTACCTTAATATACATGTGTATATATATTAAGAATGATAATTTGTATAGAGAGACAGATATTGAAATACTTATGAGTATATTCACATGTATTTATTACCTAACTCATTTCCATAATGACATAAAAATGACTAAATAACTAAATAAATAAATGAAGGATAATACAAATATACTATCTTTACTTCTGTGAATTTAATTGTTCAAAAATAATAAATTTAGTAACGTATCATTAAAGACTGTTTGATAAGTGGAAAATGTCCTTGATATTTTGCTAGATGAATAAAGCAGACTGAAAGAACAGACAATATAATTGCAAATTTTGAAAGTAAAAAGGAGGAGCTGCAGTGGTGCAACTGCTTAGCGCCTAGCACTTACAAATAAATAATGCAACAAGCAAGAAAAGTATAAAAACTAAGCAGTAAGAAGGGAAGTATACTTAAACAACAACAAAAACTACAGTAAATCACAATTTCCTTCCTCAAAGACTGACACATATGAAAATATTGACAGTACACTGGGTAGTTCAGCATGTGGAGAAAGAGGTACTCAGACGCAGGGATATGTGGAAGGGGAGGTAAGATTGGCAGAAAGTTCCACGGAGGGCAATCTAACAACATGCTTCCACAAGAAAAGTAACCTACTGTTCTACCTGTGAGTTCTCCTCATAGCTTACCATACAGATGTTCTTGTACACAGAGAAAATGGCACATTTACGTGAAAATCCACCACAGCGTTTTGGTAATTTATGTAGCAAATAACCTAATTGTCCACTACTATGGACTAGAGTATATTTACCCTAAAGAATGCCACATATCTGTGAAAAAGAACATTCTTTATATATATATATATATATATATATATATACTGATATAGAATTTGTCCAAAATATATTATCCAGGAAAACAAAAGTAAGTAAGGTACTGGTAGTGTGAATTTTTGGGCTTGATGACAGTATATACTTGCAAACACACACACACACACAC
Organism: Graphiurus murinus; assembly: GCA_004027655.1. Taxonomy (NCBI): domain Eukaryota; kingdom Metazoa; phylum Chordata; class Mammalia; order Rodentia; family Gliridae; genus Graphiurus; species Graphiurus murinus. The sequence goes on along the minus strand of PVLC010025671.1, from coordinate 13,666 downwards.
ACACAGTCTTCTACAATAAATTGATTAAAAGTGTTGTTTGTCTTCTGGAAGAAAAATCGACTGATGAGGAATCAAGGGACATGCATGAGTTATTTCACTGTATATTATTTTGAACTTGAATTTGGTACAATTTACATGGGTTATGTATTTAAAAAAATTGAAAAAAACCTAATCTCTCTGGAAATACAATTTATTCGATGAAACAAAAACAATTTTGATTGTATTTCACTAACAAGTTAAACAATTTAGTAGGGATTTTTACAAATCATTCAGAGCTTTTAAAAACTTTAGTTAATTAATTAGTTATGAGATGGATTAATTTATCATTTTACAGCCATTAAGGAAGAAATTATTTTCAATAGAGAAGTAAATGTTGAGAGTGTTTTCATATTAAAAAGAAGTCAGTGAACAGTGGCTAATCTGCTTGGCACATTCAATCTGCATTTTTTTCTCTAGTGGTTGATGTTTACTTGGCCTGGATTCCAAAAAGGTCATGGAATTTTCTTCCTACAGGTATATAGATAAGCATACATACATAAATGCATTCATAAATAGATAATGGTATTAATAGTGTTAGTTGAAGGAATATTTATTTATATATATATATATGTATATGACAAAACCTTGTTCAACATCTCATTAAAATTTTACATTTAAATTACAAAATATAATTTTTGCTTCTCATTGGAAAAAAATTAAAGCACTGAATGTATTTTGATGGTGAGAGTGAAGACAAATTTTGGTGAACTCTTGGTACTATCTGTGTGGTGGGCAATTTGTCATTCTATATTAAAACTTCAAAAAAAGTTCACATTTTATGATCATGAAAATTCTTGGTATATTCAAGAACAGTCAACTTCAATAGTTTCTAAGAATAAAAGTCTGAAAATACACTAAATACCTTGAAATAATGACTAAATAAATAAAAGACGCAGAAAGCAATTAAATTCACAATAACCTCAAAAACAATAAAATGTCTAGGGATAAATCTAACCACAGAAGCAAAAGGCCTCTACAATGATAATTTTTTTTAAAAATAGATAATGAAACTGAAGATCTTAGAAGATAGAAAAATCCCCCATGCTCTCAGATAGGCAGAATAAATGTTAAAATAGCCATTCTACCAAAAGTGATCTATAGAGTCAATGCAATCCTTATGAAAATACCAATGACATTCTTCACAGAGCTAGAAAAATTGGTCCTAAATTTCATATGGAAAAACAAAAGACCAAGAATAGCCAAAGCAATTCTCAGCAATAAGAAGCATGCAGGAGGCATCATAATACCTGATTTCAAATTATTCTATAGAGCTATAGTAATAAAAGCAGCATGATATTGGCACAAAAACGGATACATAGACCAATAGAACAGAATAGAAGATACAGAAACAATCCCACACATGTGTAGTCAAATGATTTTTGATAAAATTGCCAAAAACATATATTGGAGAAAAGATAGGCTTTTTCAAGAAATGGTTTTGGGAAAAATTGGTTATCAATTTGTAAAAAAAAAAGAATTAAATCTTCACCTCTCACCCTGCATAAGAATTAACTCAAGATGGATCAAAGGCCTGGAAATTAGACCAGGGACTTTGAAATTACTAGAGGAGGGCATAGGTCTAACCACTCCAACAAATAGGAAAAGGTAGACACTTCCTCAATAAGAGCCCCAAGGCACAAGAAATTAAAATGAGGATTAATAAGTGGGATTGCATTAAACTAAAATATTTTTGTTCATGAAAGGAAAGCATTAAGAACCTAAAGAGAAGGTCTATAGAATGGGAAGACCTTTGCCAGCTATTCCTCTGATAGCATACTAATATCTGGAATATACAAAGTACTTAAATACTTAACACTATAAAAATCCAAATAACCTGATCATGAAATTGGCAAACTAAGACAACACTTTAGAAAAGAAGAAATACAAGTGCCAAAAAATATATGAAAAAATGTCCAATATCATAAGCAATCAGGGAGCAATCAAAACCATACTGAGATTCCATCTAATACCAATTAGAATGGAAATCATCAAGAAGTGAAATAACAATAAATGCTGGCAAAGATGTGGGGAAATAGAAACTCTTCTACACTGCTGGCGCTATTGCAAAATTAGTGCAGCTGCTATGGAGATTAGTGTGGAGATTCCTCAGAAAACTGGGAATGGATCCATCATATGATCCAGCTATACCACTCCTGGTCTACCTATCCAAAGGGACTCAAATCAGAATATTACAGTAATATATATTTATATATATATATTTTATTTTTTATATTTATATATATTTTTATATTTATATATATTTATAGCACCATAATAATAATAGCCAAATTATGGAATCAACCCAGGTGTCCATTATCAGATGAACGGATATTGAGATTGGCATGCAGAAGCTAGGAAGTAATGGGGATACAAGAGGAACTTTAGATAATGGAGGAAAACCCCCAGTGGATCCAGGGATGTGGTCTAGGGGAGGTTGGGTGGGATAGATGGAGAATTAATGAAGGAAACACTTCCATAGACATAGCATACATATGTGAGCATACCAATGTCAATCTCAATATCCTGTATGGGAAAGGGGGAGTGGGGAGGGAGCCCGAGGAAAGCCCACCAGGTGCTGTGTGAATGGATGTCATCATCACTCTGAACTCCATTATGGTGTGAGACTCTAATGTACCAATAAATATATAAAAATAAGTAACTTTATATAAGACTTAAATAAACTAACAATGCAGAATCCATCCAGTGGACTAGATTTCAGTACACAGAATGAGGCAGCTTTGTGTCTATGGAAATAAATTAGTGATATTGTTACATTGCAAAGAATAAAGAACACTGTATACTATTCTTATTTGTATACAAATTATATGGAATTCAATTACGTGTTTAGAGATGAGCAGGAAACCTCTGGAGGGATAGATGAGAAACTTTTAACAGGTTGTTCTTGAGAAGGGGGATGGCATTGCTAGGGAACAAGAGTGGGAGAGAAAATTACTTTACACCTATAAACCCTTTTGTACTCTGGGATTTTGTAATATTCCAATGTTAAGTAATAATATTTGTATTATTTGAAATACTGGTCTAGTATTCATCATAGAAGTCATTCTTGGGGTTGTTTTTTTTCTAAAAATATGAGGTAAGCAACCACAATTTCATAAGTATGGAATTATGCATGAGATTATGATGGGACTAGGATTATAGTTGGGCAAAAGTATAACAGGTTGGAGAGTGAGTGCTCTTAAGAAAGCAGCTGCTTTTCTTGGAACTTGTGGATATTCAATGGCATCTAAAGACAGAAAGACAAAAAAGCACAGACCATGAACATTCCTGAGCAAATCCTCTGGGCAAATCCTAAATTGAAAGTCTCTATAAAGTTCTAAAAGAGTCTTCCAGATTAAAAGTACTCTCATGCTTTATACGACTTTTTTATACACCTAACAGAATAAATAGGCCCAGGTGAAAGACTCCAGGGAACTCTATGGTTGGTAAAAGTAGTAACACACCCTTTAATTTTTTTTTTTTTTAAATTGGATTTCATTCAAAAGTTCACACTAATACAATTTAAGGAATCAATCCCATGATCCCATTTTGAACCCAGGTGGCTTCAATAGGGACTTAATCTGATCTCGTCAATGTGAAATGATGTTTTTGTACTTTGGATTCTAAAGCACGGTTTAGGTTTCATATTTGAAAGATACCTAGAAAATGTTCATTAGCAATGTGTTTTAATTTATGACTAAATACATAACCAATAATGGAAAATATACTATTAAGGATCTTTTTTTTTTTTTTTTTTGCGGTACTGGGGATTGAACTCAGGGGCATTCTACCTCCGAGCTATACCCCCAGCCCTATTTTTTTTTTTTTTTTATCCTTTATTTTGAAACCGGGTCTCGTTAAGTTGTGGAGTGCCTCACTAGGTAGCTGAGGCTGGCCTCGAACCCGGATCCTCCGGTCTCAGCCTCCGGAATGCTGGGATTACAAGCTTGAGCCACCATGCCCGGCACTACTGAGGATCTTTTGTCTGCCTAAGTAAGTATGTCTTTGGATAGCAAAAACTTAGCACAACAATAAATCAGAGGAATTTTATCTTGGAATTTGGCTATGGAAAACTCTAGAAAACTCATAACTAAGCATTTTTAATGGAATATTATTTTGGTTGTCAGTAATACATTTCATAGAATGTGGATAATAGCTTTAAAGAAAAGATAAGTTAAAAAAAAAAAAAAGCTAGAGAAATAGGGAAAGAGGCAAACCTGCGGAGCACATGGATAACTGTGGGGAGGAATCCATACGTTTAGTTTATCCTCTCAAAATCGTGATTTCTCAGACCTGTTTTCTCCTGGTCTGAGTATGTAATGAGTCTATGCTTTATTAAAAGTAACAAAAAATAAACCTGTCTCATAAAAGGTAGGTTAGAGCTGATTGTGGTGGCACATGCTTGTAATCCCAGTACTTGGGAGGCTGAGACAGAAGGATCGCAGGTTCGCGACCAGCCTCAGCTACTTAGTGAGGCCCTCAGCAACTCAGTGAGACCCTGCTTCAAAATAAAGAATAAAAAATAGACACAGGGGCAGCCGGGCATGGTGGCGCATGCTTGTAATCCTAGCATTCCGGAGGCTGAGACCAGAGGATCCGGGTTCATGGCCAGCCTGCCTCAGCTACATAGTGAGGCACTCCGCAACTTAGTGAGACTCGGTTTCAAAATAAAGAATAAAAAAAAATAGGGCTGGGGGTGTAGCTCGGAGGTAGAATGCCCCTGAGTTCGATCCCCAGTACCGAAAAAAAAAAAAAAGGTAAAAAATGAATAAAATTAAATAAATAAATAAATAAATAAACAAAAATAACAGGTAGGTTATTTTCTTTCTAAATATCTTATGGCTGATGCTACATCATAGTCTTTTTTGGTGGTATAATAGTTATATTAATAATATATTTTGGGCAGTATTTAAATAATTTTCTTCTAAATGTTACAAATATAGATACTTTATGTTGATATAAGACTGTGTTCATTGATTTACAAAAAAACTAACATTGTGTTGGGGTTGGAAGAGATCTTTGTAAATAATATTGTATGATTTTTATTCTAGTGAAATAATAATACATGGAATTCTTTCTGTGGGTTGGGGGGTGATATTGGTGATTGAACCCAAGGGTGGTCTACCTCCAAGCTACACCCCAACCCTCTTTTATTTTTGTTTTGAAATAGGGTCTTGCTAGCATGCTTAGAGTCTCATTATGTTGCTGAGGCTGTCTGCAAACCTGCAGTCCTCCTATCTCAGCCTCCCAAGTACTAGGATTACAGGAATGTAATTATATCTTTATAACATAAATTGAACTAGAAATAAAGGGAGTTATAAAAACAGTAAATATATAAAATTGTACTACTTTATGATTATAAAATAGTCATTATAGAGATAGTAAGATTGTGAAGAACTGACTGCCCTTGTGTTGTGATAGTGGCAGGATAAATTTGGACAATTTCAGGGAAAAAGAAGAAATTTGATATTTGTGATAAAAGACTGGACAATATTTAAATCTTTTATCTAACTTCAATCCTAAGACTAAAGAACCAATAAAAAACTTGGCCAGATTCATAGATTTAAAGATGTTCACTGCAGCATTATTTCTAATAATGAAAAACTAAAAACAATCATAATTCTAAGATTTGGAGAAAAGTAAACAACAAGCTATAGTATATACCTATGATGAAATACTATATATATCTTCATATATCTTTGTTGGTACTGGGAATTGAACCCAGGGGCACTCTGCCACTCAGCTACATCCTTAGCCCTTTTTATAGTTTACTTTGAGACAGTGTCTCTCTAAATCGCCTAGGTTGACCATCAACTTTCGATCCACCTGCCTCAGCCTTCTCAATAGCTCAGATTACAAATGTGTGCCACCTTGCCCAGCTAAAGTGTTTTTTTTTCTTCAAAACTAGGGGCATTCTACCTTCGAGCTAGACCCCAGCCCTATTTCCTAATTCTTTATTTTGAAATAGGGTCTCACTAAGCTGTGGAGGGCCTCACTAAGTAGCTGAGGCTGGCCGCAAATCCACAATTCTCCTGTCTCAGCCTCCCAAGTATGGGGATTACAAGTGTGTGACTCCATTTTTCATTTTAATACATTTTCTTATAAAAAGAAGATACAAAGAAATATAATGACATAATTATGTTACTGATAAGGACTGTACTTCATATTTTCATTTTATTTGTACTTTTACATACTTTCCAAATTCCCTACGACAATCCTGTATTTATGTTAAAAATACTATAGACATTTTACATTAAAAAAAATCTAGTTCTTGAAAAGTAATTTAATATATTCAAAAAACTAATGGTGGGTTTATGTTTTTTAGCTTTATTCTAAATATACCAACAACTGGCTAATATGCAGAAAAATACATACAGTATACATAAAATATACTCAACAATATCTATTTTGATTTGCTAAGATTTGCCATGTCAGAACAAAAGGTAAAATTGCATTTGATTTCATTGTTTACCTTAGTATATATATATATATATATATATATATATATATATATATACATATATATGTCACATAAAATATAAATATTTTCAAGTTCGTATTACTCAATATGATATAATATTTATAGCAATTAAGGACTAATTCTTAATAATTATTCTCTGCATTCTTCAGATTGCTCTATTCTTAGTATGCCCACCAGTTCTAAGTGATTTCCAATGGCGTGGAGCTAAAGGAGAAATTAGCCAAGTCCATACTCCAGTGAAGTGCTTATTTAAATGTTGATATAAAGTCTCAAATAAAATGATGATGCTAGTATTGGCCAGTTGAAAAATCACATACTCTATATTTTTTGAAAATGTAATTATGTTCTTTTACTCAAGAATTAAAGCTTACTATGTCACAAGGTCTTTACAACGAATCTCATCTTCTTTCCTAAGAATTTCATTGGGATCCAAATTTAGTCTTTCAATAATGTTCATCCACATATGACTACCCTGTCTAGGATCTGAACTTATAATTTCAATCTCATTAGTATTATATTCTAACCTTGTTCTGACTCTAATTTACTATTCAAAATTCAGCAAATGGAAAATTATTTTCTTAAGCTTAGTGTCAGTTATCATTACTTGTTTTATTCTTTCTTTCCAGCAAAAGGCTTATAAGTAACGAAAGCTTATTGAAGTTATTAGACCTTTACCACAAGTAGCTTGAGTCTGACAAGAAATGAATGTAAACATTGATTCAAAGAGTAACTGAAGCTGGATGTGATGGTGTATGCCTGTAATTTCAGTTACTTGGGAGATGGAGACAGAAGGATCACAGGTTTGAGGCTAGCCTCAGCAACTTAGTGAGAACCTGTTCCAAATAGGGCTGGGGGTATAATTTGATGTAGAATGTCCTGAGTTCAATCTCCAGGATCAAAAAGGGGGATGGAGGGGTGGGCTAGTGGTGTATTTCAAAGGCAGAATACCCCTGGATTTAGTCCCCAGTACCAAAACAAAAAGGGTGAGAGAAGGCTGGGGGTGTAGTTTAGTGGTAGAATGTCACTGAGTTCAATCCACAGTATAGAGAAATGTGGGGAGCGGGGACCGGATAAGAAAATCTAAATCTTTGGGTTGTTAAGGTGAAATGTGAAAGAGTAAAATGAATAAGCACCAAGAACTGAACATTTTCTCTATCTTAGTGACAAAGAAAATGACTTGGTCAGAAGTCAGCACTCAGGAACTAATACCAGCATCATCTCAGAAACTGTTTTCACAATGTTTTATCTCTATTTGAAAGATGGGTGTCTGCGACAGTTAGATGAAAAGCTAAAACACAATGTGATTTGCATTCCATCTGTCATCTTCTCATTCTCCTTTTGTTTCGATTTCCAAGGTATGTCAACTTGAAGAAAAACAGTGCCTATTCTCTCTTCTTACAGCCTTACTTAGCCTTTCTCCTTGCCCCAGGTCTTATCTTTTCCCTTAAAACTATTCAGGATCAAAGTTCTACTGATGTAGGCACACTGCATCCATGGCAAGGAGAGTTCACAGATATTGGAATAAAATGAGATGACATTGGTGTAATAAAATAGTTTTTATAGACTTGAGTGCCACACAGTCAGAAGTATGGCTCATAAAGTTAAAGATAAGGATTTGTTCCAGGATTGTTTAGGACTGAGCAATAGATTAACCTATGGAAGTACCTGCTTCGCTCATGTAAATCCAGCATGGTGTCTGGAATTATTCCTAAGCCTCTGTCAAACAATGTAAGTGTGGATAGTCACGGTAAATGGCAGAAGCTTAGCAATACTACAAAGCCAGTTTACAGTTTCATTTTTAGTTGTCTGCTGACTGTTGAATCTTTAGAGAAACTTCCAGTTCACCTTAATTAAATTAGATAATGCAATTCATGGGTCGTTTCTAGACCATTGCTCTCCTCACTCTAACGGAAATCAATGAAAAAGTAAGAGGCTACTTATAAAACAGGAAATAAAAAATGCATATAAAAATTTAGAAAACCAGTTTTGATTACATGGGCAGTTTACTAACCAGCTAGAATTGGTTAAAAGTAGAAATGACTCTCCAGCAATAGTATTTGCTATATTTTAACTTTTTCCTGACTGAAAACAATTTGCTTTGAGAAGATTTTCTTATAACTCCTATAAACAAATAGTATCTCCACCAGAAGATACAAAATCTTACTTTATATATGACTCATGATTAATGTTACTAATTTATTAAAAAGATAGACAGATTCTGTCCTTTCTGAGTTTCCTTCTAATAGCATACAAAAAACAAACAAACAACACCACCACCACCAAAATAGAACTATCAGCAATACGATAGCATGTAGGAAGTGATAACTACTTATATTTTGTGTGTGTGGTACTGGGGGTGGACCTAGAGGCTTTCTACCTCCAATTATATGCCCAGCCCCTTTTGTTCTTTTTCATTTTCAAGCAGGGTCTTGCTAGATTGCTGACAGTCTTTCTAAATTGCTGGGGTGGGTCTTGAATTTGAGATATTTCTGTTTCAGCTTCTCACATGCTGGAATGACAAGATGCACCACCAAGCTGGGCTACTTGTATGTTTTTGTAGGAGAAAATTCACTTGAAGAGATTCTGCATTCTCTCCATTTTGCAAAAACAATTACTCAAATATTTATTACATACTTAACATATGCTGAACTCTGTTCTTTTAAAGGTGCAGATATTTTACCTACAATCCCGATACTTGGGAGCCTGAGACAGGAAGATGGCTAATTTAAGGCCAGCTTTAGCAATTTAATGAGAACCTCAGTAACTTAGTGAGATCCTGCGGGAGAAAAAAAAAAAAAAAAAGCTGGAGATTTTACTCAGGAATAAAATGCACCTGGGTTTAATTTCCAGCATCCAAAACAACAACAAAAACATCAACATAACATAGTTCCTGCCTTTAAAGTACCTACAATTTTGTAATGTAAACATTTATATATATGAAGGTTATACTATAAAGAAGTAGTTATATGTCATCTAGAATGAGCAGGTACCCATATGGGGGTGGTCAAAGGATTGAAAAGAGAAGTAAATCTTGAAGAGCAAGTAGGAGTTACAGAGGTAGCTCAGGGAGTGCTCCGAGAGTCTCCTCAGGTCATTCTGGCTACAGCATGATGTGTTTGCTCACAGGCTGGAGAGGGGTGTGACAGAAACAACAATAGAAACAGAAGTACCAAAATTATAACAGTGACAAAAGGAGCAGAGTTTCTGCTTTGTGCCAGGCACTGGTCTAAGCATTGTACTTGCAAAGGTGATAGGCACTTTGGTTGGAGTTGACCACTGGAGTGGTATGAGATTGTGTATCACAGTGTGATAGAGAACCATAGAAAAATTTCAGCAAAAACCAAACAAAACTCAGATTTATGTTTTAGAGAGCTCTCTAGGTAGAAGTATCGGGGTGTCTTGGAAAGAGCTAAGACATTGGCAGGGCAATCCACAGGGTATTTCTTGTGTCAGTTCAGAAGGCAGACGGCAAATATCCAGAGGCCGTTCATTTCTACCATTAATCAAAACACTGTTGAATATTGCAGCATATTTAACAGAATCTTCTAGCTATGAACAGAGAAGTAGGGAATCTAGAAAGTAGATAAGTAAGGATAAAGGGAAAAATTATAAATGAATAAATATAATTAAAATAATGGTTAAAAGAAAATAAAATCTATTTGGCTTAATATCTGTTTCAGAATAGTATTGCTATAATGCATTGAATAGATAGGCTTTATCTTGTGACTTAATAACATTATTTTTAGAAAGTGGTTATTTAGAATAGTCTTTAATCATATAGCATAAAGGTTATTTTTAATAAAAAAAAAGTTGATTGCTTAGAAAACTTGAGATTTACTAGGTAAACATGGCCTAAAGAGGGTCTAAAATTTAAATCATTACATCAAGTATTTTATTATTTTATTTTATTTATCTTATTTTTTGGTACTGGGGTTTGAAACCATGAACACTCTACCTCTAAGCTAAAGCCCTAGCCCTGTTTTTTATTTTTTTTATTTTGTCTCCCTCAGTTGCAGAGACTTTCCTCGAATCTGCAATCCTCCTGTCTTGGCCTCCCAAGTACTGAGGTTATAGGCATGTGCTACTATGCCCATCAAGTTATACATTTTAGAATAATGCATATAGCTGAACTTGCTTTATGATGCATTTAATTTCCTTAGGAAAATAAAGTAATTGAAGGCAGTTTAGAATGAAAACAAAGCCAATATAAATACTGCATCCTAATAAACAATACTAGAGCTGATTTTATACTCAGTATAAAGGCAAAACTATAAATAGCTGCACATCACTTTTGAGGTATTAATCTATTCACAAAGGTACTCTTCAGCATTTTGATTTATGCTTCACTATAATTTTACGGTTCAAGAATTGATGCTTAATCAGTAGGGCTATGTTAACTAACACCATTCAGTGGTTTATCATTAAGACTTCTTTTGTAAACTCCAACATACATATGAGGACAATTTGAAGGAAACACCTTCCCATTTCAAGTGTTTGGTTTTTAAAAGATGCTTGATTGGCTTTAGCATGTTGAATTCAATAATAACATTTGAAGTAGATATGTACATCAAATCCAGAAGTATCTAGTCAAAATATATTTGCTTTCTTACCTCTAGAGGAAAATCTATATTTCAGAATTTTTCAAACTATCTAAGGTTATTTCTGGATGAAGACATTAATTATTTTTGTTGCTTAGTGTTATTTTGATGATATATAGGTTATAATGTATAAAATGAGCATATAAATAACAATAAAAATCAAATTAGTTTCTAAATTATCAAAATATTAATATTAGTTTTCACTGAACTTTTGGTCTATTTTTAAGTAAAATATAGAAGTCATCATAACAATGATAGCAAAATAATGATTATAAGAAAAATTATAGTGATTTATAATTTATTAACCAGGTATTATAATACTCATATTACAATTTACCTTTCCTTCATATAAAACTCATGAATCAAATGTGATTTTTATTCCCATGTAATGAATGAAGATTGTGGCTTGGCGAGTTTCAGTAACTTTCTATGTTTCCACAGTTAGGATCCAAGATTAGCTGCCTTGATTCTGAAGTCAACATTATTCATCATTATTCTATATAGTTTACATTATTTGATTACAAACAAAAATGTAAACTAGATTATAATTCATTGCATAAAATAAGATACTCAACTTAGCAGTTATTAAGTTATTATGTCTCATCTCCAAATGTACTCATTTATAGTTGACTCTGCAATGTTCTGACTCTGTAAGCCTTATTTTTCTTTTGCCATTTGGCTTCCAATGCACTTCTTTTGACAGGGCACATTGAGAAGAGATTGAAAGAAAGGGGGAAAAAAGAAATTACATTATTTTACCTGTTTAATTGCACTGTACTGTAGCTGCTTGTTGATGATCATCTAATGTTTGATAATTAAATCAAGATAGCAAATACTACAATAAATAAAATAAAATTCTTCTGCATTTCTATGATTATTCCATAGGGAAACTATACTACACTAAAATTTCTAAATGAAATAGCATTCATATTTTAAGCCTCATGATTAATATTTTACTCCTCCCTTTTTATTTTTCTAATGTTACTATTTTAACATTCACTTTAAAATCTGTTCTCCTTGTCCTGATGATCACATCCTATCTCATGGCTTTAAATGCTATTTATATGCTAATAATTCACAAATTTATATTTGTATTCCAGATATGGCCCTGAATTCCAGATTCATATAGCCAACTATCTAACTGACATTTCTACTCAAATGCCTAATTTGAATCCAAAATTTACACTTCAAAACTGAACTCCTATACATTTACTTCATGGAAACTGCTCTTCTCATTGTCTTCCCCATCAAAGTTAATGGCAACTACATACCTCTAGTTGCTAAGTGAACACTTTTGAAAATCACTGACTCTCAGCCGGCCGTGGTGGCGCACACTTGTAATCCCAGCATTTGGGTGGCTGAGACTGGAGGATCCGGGTTCATGGCCAGCCTCAGCTACCCAGTGAGGCACTCCGCAACTTAGTGAGACCCTGTTTCAAAATAAAGAATAAAAAATAGGGCTGGGGGTATAGCTCAAAGGTAGAACACCCCTGAGTCCAATCCCCAATCCCTAGTACTGAAAAAAAAAAAAAAAAATCACTGACTCTCTGGGAAAGCAGGGGCTAGCAACTGGTTTGAAATCTATTTGCTCCTGTAACCCATCTAGGAAGGAAAGAGATAATCCAGTTAGATCCCTTTGTAGACATGACAGTGAAGATCCTAGTAAAAATACAAATGACATTTACTAGTGGGAAGTCCTTATCTACAGAATGCTTTTAGTGGCATGTATCCGGTTTGTCTGGAATAGCTTACATTGAAAAATACCCCCCCAAAACCAGATAAAAACACTTGCTTATGGGTTTATAAGGCATAGTTCCATGAAAAAGATCACAGAAGTTATGTAATTAATGATATATAGAAAGGAGGTATTTCATATCTAAAATGATTTCTTCTGTGCAAGCATCTATTATTTAAATGTCTCAATCTAAACCAGAGCCTGTCCTCACATACGCAAAGGACACTTGATAGAGAACTGCACCTGACAGTTTCACACCTTTCCATGGGTCACATGCTTAGCTTGTATTTGGCTTCTAGTTGTAGCTATGATTTTTTGGCAAAGTTAGTATCAGCCAAGATTTATAATTCATCTTTAGTCTATTTTGACAATCTGACCCTTGATTTTATCTCACTTTATTATGATAGTAAGCACATCCTACAAAATCTACCTTCAAAATATGTCTCTGTCCTACTTCTCTACCCTTCCCAGCATACTAGCATCATCTCTTTATTGGAATATTCCATTCATTTTCTAAGTGTCATTGCTACTTCTGCTCTTGACCTCCATCATTCTATTCTCCATTAATTGTATACCAGAGGAATTATTCCTTAAAAAGTGCAAGGGGATAATGTCAACCCTTTGTTCTAACCCTTTCCAATCTTTCTCATCTCTGTGTAAAAGCCAAGTTGCAGGCAAGTGTGGGGACATATACCTGTAATCCCAGTACCTAGAAGACAAAGACAAGAGGATCCCAGGTTCGAGGCCAGCCCCAGTAACTTTGCTCAATCTCAGCAACATAATGAGATCCTGTTTAAAAATTAAAAGAAAAAAAAA
>PVLC010025670.1:0-23402 GCA_004027655.1 Graphiurus murinus | reverse complement strand
TGCCTTTGGAATATTTGAAACAAGTAAATTCCATGTTTGGACTTGGGTCGTATCTCTAAGGTATCTCATTATGCATATACACGTATCCCAAACTCTGAAAATATATGAAGTCTAAAGCAGAACAAGGCAGCCTCTGATTGTGCTTTTTGGACCTTCCTGACATCAGGGTGTCCCCATTCCTGTGGGTAATGGCCTCATGTGAAGGAAATGGAGCCATATTACAATAGGCCATGAGAAAGTCACACCTACCAGAGTCAATCCTTCCCCTTGGGGCAGGGCAGCCGGGCTATACAGTCAGAGTCTCCTCCCAAGTGTGGAACCTGCAGGGATCACAAGAACCACAAAGACCCTTCCATTCGCCTTAGGTTTCATTCCAAACAGGAGTGAAGCTTCGTCTAGATTTCTTAAGGCAGGACTTACTGTCTACAAGAAAGAAAATAAAAAGGGGAGGGAGAGACTTTAAAAAAGAAATAGGCATAACTGGACTCAATTTAGGAAGGTTATATGTGTCTAGAAATCTCTCAGTTTCTTCTAGATTTTCCATTTTGTTGGAGTATAGTTTTTCAAAATAGTTTCTGATGACCCTCTGTATTTCCATACTGTAGGTGGTAATATCCCCTTTTTCATCTCTTATTTTGGTAATTTGGGTTGATTCTCTCTTTCTTTTGGTTAGGTTGCCAACGGTTTATCTATTTTATTTATTTTTTCAAGAAACCAGCTTTTGGTTTTGTTGATTTTCTGTATTGTTTTTTTATTCTCTACTTCATTAATTTCCGCTCTGATTTTCATAATTTCCTGTCTGCTACTAGCTTTGGGGTTAGACTGTTCTTGTTTTTTGAGTGCTTTGAGCTATGTCATTAAGTTATTTACAGGGGACTCAAGAAACTCACAGATAAGAAAATAAGTAACCCAATAAAAAAATGGGCAAAGGATCTAAATAGACACCTCACAAAAGAAGGAATACAAATGGCCAATAAATGTATGAGGAAATGTTCCACATCATTAGCAATCAGAGAGATGCAAATCAAAACTACCTTGAGATTTCACCTAACTCCAATCAGAATGGCAATCATCAAAAACACGAACAACAATAAATGCTGGCGAGGGTGTGGAGAAGTGGGAACCCTAATACATTGTTGGTGGGATTGCAAATTAGTGCAACCACTTTGGAAAACAGTATGGAGGATCCTCAGATGAATGGACATCCTAGTGCACATGATGTGCTTTCACAAATATATCAAAATCAATCACTAAACTGAACTTGAAAAGGAGGGAGGGTGAGGGCGTGGGGTGGGAATTGGGGAAGGAAGGGGTTAAATGAGAAATGTATGCCTTTATTAGCTTGTACCTAACAAAGATGTATGATTACAATGCACCAATTAATAAAAAAATTTAAAAAATAGGCATAACTGGGATGAGTTACTCAGTGAGAACTGCTTTTAATTATGAATGAAAATAAAGGTCTAAACAGATTTCCCTTGGGCACATACCCATCTCATCTGTGTGGCACCTGTACTCTTAGAATTGGCTACAATGACAGTCCCCATCTTAGGAACAAACTAAGCTCTAAACTTTTTTTAAATTATTGAAATAATGTTGCAAATGATGTTAATTCCAACATAAATGCATCACTTTGAATTATTCTAATGCAGTATAAGGACTGTAAGACTCAGCCAATTTAAACACTTTGTAATGGAATGGCCCAGCTGAGACTAATGCTTATAGTTTTTCCTCTTTCTTTTTTTTTTTTTTTGCATTTATCATCCATCAGTTCATAAAGTCAAAGTTAATTATATAAAACTAGAATAGTTCTTATTAGAATAGTTTGTAGAGTAAATAATAAGTAATAAATATTGAAAACAGTGCATAGGTAAGGAAACTATGGCACAAAGAAATTAAGTAAGCTACTCAAGGACACAAAGCTATACAGGAATATAATAGTATAATGATTCAAACCCAAACAGGTGGGTTGTGGAGTCCATCTTCCTGTTTTCTTTTTGCTTTTCCTTTTTTTTTTTTTTAACAGTACTGAAGATTGAACCCAGAGATACTCTACTGTTGAGCTATAATCCCAGACCTTTTTAATTGTTTTGTTTTGAAACAGGGTCTCACTAGGTTGCTGAGAGTCTTGCTAAGTTGCTGAGGCTGGTCTTGAACCTGCAGTCTTCCTGTTTCAGCCTCCAAAGTACTGGGATTACAAGTATGCACCCCCATGCCTGGCTCTCGTGTTCATGTTCTTAATCATTATGAATCTATGCTGCCTCTACTTGATATTATTCAACACACCATTTGTTACATAATTTCACCTCTTGTTAATTTTCCTCCATGCCACCTAAAACATTTTAGTCTTCTTATTTAACCAGCTCTACAGAATTCATCCACCAATATAAAGTCAATAACCCAAGCTGACACATTAATTATCTCTCTACAGATGGTCTCATTTTTAATCATTGACACAAACAAGAGCGAACTGATTTCTAATGAGTACAGAAGTCTAAATAAAGCTGCAGGAGCAGGAGGGGACAGTAGATGGTCCAGAACCAGGAGACTTGGTGACTTCATACTGATGTTTGAAAGTGCTGTCCTTGTCCAAGGAAATGAGTCAGAGTATGACCTGCAGAGGGATACCTTGACCAAATGTAAGACATCCTCAAGACCCAATGTCTACCTTCATGAGATTCATAAATCTCCCAGAATACAACAAAGAGAGCATTGACAGATAATATCAAGCTGAAGTTGTTAATAAGTCATATGAGCCAGGTTCTACACCTTGCAGAACTCAAGATAGAGTATATCCATTATTTCTCTTCAACTCAGCAAACCTACCACTATTATAGAAAATTAGATCAGTCTGTACCCCGTCTGCAGCAATGTAAGTGACCAGTTCTTCGGTAGATGTCTTCAAATTGATTTTGAATGTTTTATTATACAGTTTTTTTAGTCTAAAAACTTACTAGCCAATAATTAGTTGGATTCTTTTCCCCTTGCTCTAAGGGTGGAAAAGTACTGTGATATCTCTCTCCTGGCACAAGTTACATAATTATGAATCATTTTTTTTAAATCATACATCTTGATGCAGTTCAGGGTGATAGAGGCACACACGCACACAGCACTCTGTGAGCCTCCCCCAGTCCCCCCCCCTACTCCCTCTCCCTCCCCTCCTTCCTGTGTTCAGCACAGGGACTGGCTTTGATAAGTCTGTGTATGTACATCATGTCCATTGAGGTGTTTCCCTCTTCAAGTCTTCCTCCCCCCTCCCACCTCCCTCAGTTAGGTCCCATCTTCTCCCCACTGAGGTTTCTCCTCCTTTGTCTGGAGTCCCTCCTGTGTCCCAATTTCTCCCTAGCTTTCGCATATGAGGAAGAACATCCGACTTTTCAGTTTTTGTGACTGACTAATCTCACTTAGCATAATATTCTCCAGTTCCATTAATTTCCCTGCAAGTGACATAATTCTGTTCTTCTTTATGGCTTGGTAGAATTCCTTTGTGTATATATCTCACAATTTTTAAATCCATTCATCTGACTTCTTAAAAATAAAGACTGAGCCGGGCGTGGTGGCGCACGCTTGTAATCCCAGCATTCGGGAGGCTGAGACCAGAGGATCCAGGTTCACGGCCAGCCTCAGCTACCTAGTGAGGCACTCTGCAACTTGGTGAGACTCGGTTTCAAAATAAAGAATAAAAAATAGGGCTGGGGGTATAGCTCGGAGGTAGAATGTCCCTGAGTTCAATCCCCAGTACCACAAAAAAAAAAAAAAAAAAAGTCTCCTTTCTTTTGGACACAAAAGAAATAGTTTATAAAAGAAAGAGATTATAGTTTCATCTTGCATTCATCCAGCAAAACCTGGTGGAAACTGTCATTCCTCCAAGAAGTCCTTATACTTTGGGTGGAAAATGAGATTTAGAGTCCAACATCTGAGCCTTGGTGTGTTAATTGCTATTGAGTTATCATTACTTCTAGGCCTTGCCAATGGACAAAGCAAAAAATAAGTCATTTTAATAAGAAAATGTCTCAGTAAATGTTAAAATAATTTATTTTATAACTATATCTCTTATCTTCTGATGAACATTTTGATTCCTAATCATAACAACTTAATTTTTATTTTCATTAGCTATAATATGTAATTAGATTATAGTAGTATTTCCACTACTAACATTAACAATTATGCTTCTAAATAGTCTATGACTTTCTTGCATCTATATGCACCCTTAAAATATAGACCCATCAGGAAATGCAGGCAAAATTTTGTGCTCTAAAGTGACTTGGAATAATTATTTTCTGTGTGATTATGACATTAATTTGATGTAGAGTTATGTTAACATATTTCAGTATTTTATCAATTTTCAGAGACGTTTTTCTTTTGGATTTAAGTTTTTTAAGAGATTAAACAATATAATAGAGAAATTCTATATCAGGCCATTTAGAGAAACAGGGACTGTTTATTCTTTCCTTGAAACAACTAAAAAAAATCCAACTAAAAAAATGGACAAAAAAATCATAAAGCAATGTCTTCAAGACATGTGATACCAGGTATTGAAGAAACGCTGAGAGACAGAAAAATAAATGGAGGCTATGAACTGACCAAGTTTGCTAGCTAATGTAGGAGACATAGGCATGGTGTAACAGACACCACAAGTTGATGAATGAGAACTGTGAACCCAGGAAGACACTGTGCTTGATACCGCAATGCATAATATATATGAGGAGAGAGCTGCATAGAGAGAACTCCAGATAAAAGCTCCCACACAGAGGATCTTTCTCCAATTATTTAACAGAGAACTGATCAGTGCAAGAGTGAAACCCTACGCAAGGCCTAGGAAAGCATGTCCCAAAGGTAATTAGATTAAAATAGTATCACCGGTATTAACAGTACTCAGTGCACATAGAGGGCATGTCCCCAGCAGCCAGCCCACAGAACTTCATAAGTCATTGGACATTTGAGTACCCAGGAAGTTCTTGTCACAATTGTTGGGAATAAGTAGCTCTAAGCTAAACACTGACCTGGCCCTACCTGATAATATAAAAAGCAAGACCCAAAAGAATCCAATTGCTTCTAAGTAACTTAACTGTGTCCCAGAATAAAACTCTAGAATACTGATAATAATGCACAGATATTGAGCATCCAAAAAAGGTAAAAGTCACAATCTCTGGCATCTAATAAAAAGTTACCAGGCATGCAGAGAAGTAGAAAAGTAAAATCTGTCAGGGAAGAATTCAATCAAAACTGATACAGAAATGACAAGAATGTTAAAATTAGCAGTCAAGGATTTTAAAAAAGATGTTTTAATTGTATTCTACCATAGGTTTAAAAAGTTAATGGAAGATAGGAAAGATATTAAAAAGATTCAGATTGAACTTCTAGGAATAAAAATGACAGCATTTAATATTTGAAATATGCTGGGTGAGGCGAATGCCAAATTAGAAGTTGCAGAAGAAAATATTAGTGATCATGAAGACACAGTAGTAGAGATTATACAAAATGAAGTCACAGAGGAAGGACATTTTAATTAAATAGGAAGAGCATCAATTAGTTGTGAAATAACTTCAAACAGACTAACACACATGTAATTGAAGTCCATACATATAATTGAGGGAGAGAAGACAGATATTCAGAAACAATAGCTGAAGAAGTAATAGATAAGCATATTTAAAATTTGATAAAATTATAAATTTGCAGATATTGGAAGCACAGTAAAACCCAAACACAAAAGTCACAAAGAAGTACACAAAAGTACAGTATAAACAAATTTCACAGAAACAATAATACAGGAAAATTCTTAAAAGGCAAAGAAAAAGACACGTTAGGTACAAAGGAATAAAGAAATGTACAATGCAAGCAAGAAGACAGTGGAATAATACCCTTAAAACATTGGGGCAGAGGTGGGATGTTACCTCAGAATTTTATATCTCACCAACATTTTATATCACTGATATTTGCATCTTACCTCTATGTGTATGTATTACATATTACAAATAATATACATATTATATATACATATTTTAAAACAATGAGTTATTTTTAAAGAGCCATATGTACATATGATATATATAATATATAAATATGTAACAATGTATACATATATAATAGTTCTTTAAAAGATAACTTCAGATAACTCTTTAAAAGAGCTATTATATACATATTGTATATATCATATATAATATACATAATATGTAATATATAATGTATACATATGTATATAATAGCTCTTTAAAAGAAAAGTCAAGCAAAAATAACATAATATAGGATTTATAATATATATAAAAGTGAAAGTTATGGCAATAATAACATCAAGACAGGGAGAAACTATTTCATATTCTATAAAAGAATTGCATCCAGAATATATAAAGACTCCTTAAAATTCAATATTAAGAAGCTAAACAACCTAATTAAAAATAAACAAACAATTGAAATAGACACTTCGCCAAAGAAGAAATGTGTGCCACATAAGCATAGGCACACATTATGAGCATCATTAGTAACTTGGGAAATGCAAATTAGACCATGAGATGACACTAAAGGCCTATTTGAACAACTAACCTTAAGAAGGCTGGCCTTTCATGTCTTGGCAAGGTAGAGAGGAACTAGAACTTAGAACTCTCATGAACATAATACGATACAGTCATTTTGCAAAGCATGTCCCAGTTTTTTGATAAGCTCAGCACACACTTACCACATGATCCAGTGGTTCCACTCCTTGTTATTTACCCAAGAGAAATGTAAGCCTATGCTCATATGACACTTACACATGAACAGGCTCAGCAGGCTTATTTGCAATAGCCAAGTCCTGCAAAAGGGTAAAATGAAGGCAGTGAATGAATAAATATCTGTCAGTTAACAGGTAAACAAATAGTGGTGCATCTGTTCAATGGAATACTGTTCTCCAGTTAAAATAAATTAATTATTAATCTATGCAACAATCTGGATATTAATTTCAAAATGATTGTATTGCAAGAAAGTAGCCCAACAACAACAACAAAAAAGATGAAATGTTGTAGGATTTCATTTATGTGCAATTCTAGAAAATGCAAACGAATCTACAAGGACAGACGACAGACCATTGGTTGCCTGGAGATGGAAAGGGCGGGGCAAACCAGAGCTGAAGAAAAGGATTAGGAAGGGGCCGGAGAAAGCTTTGTGCTGATGGACATGTTATTATCTTGATTATAGTGGTGGTTTCATGGGTATATACCGTAGTCAAAACTTGTCAAATCATGTCTTTAAATATGTGCTGTTTATTGTATGTTAATTATACTTCAACAAAGCTATTTTAAACTTACAAAAATTATAATATTCTTTTCAGAGAAGTCTCACTTCCATCCAATCCCCCTCTATTGTGTTTCTTGACATCTCCTCCAGGCAGTCTTTTGCGTGAATATTATATGTGCATTCGAATACTCCTTTGCAAGAACATAGTTAAAAGCGTGTGCATGTGTCATATTGGAATATAGAGATTTTCATCTTTACATCTACATAGAATTCCTTCATATGGTTGTACAAGAGTTTATTGAACCACCCCCCCACTGAAGGGCATGAGTTATTTCCTTACTTTTACTATCACAAATCATACCAGATTGAATCAACTCATCCATAATCATTGTCATTTTTATCAGTTTATCTTTGAGATTGGTCCTGATAAGTAGGATTGATGATGCAAGGTAAAGACATAGATGGAGTTTCAAAAATATTGATATTCCCAAATTTGACATTCCTGATTTTAACTATTTGGGGGCCACCTTGAAAGAGTGGGGTGTAATCACTTGTTATTTTGATGATGCTTAGGCTTATGTACAGAAGCTAGTTATTTGGCTGATATATTAGTCTAGCATTCTGTCCTGCAGACACCTAACAGGCCAGTTTCATTGTTATTTGTTGCAGGAGTCAAACATAAGCCCTCAAGGTTTCTGGATCCTGAGCTTTCTAGCTGAGCTTTCTAGGAGTTGCTTCACCTATGAAATCACACTTTGATTAATTTCAGGAACATGGTGGAGTTGTTACCAGCTAATTACACCTAGCAAACAAGTTTGCACTAGTCAGTCTCCAAAAGACTTGCCAGTTGCCAGCGGGGCTTAGAGCTCCTTGGGGAGAAGGGTGACCCAAGCTTCTTAAGGGAACCAACTCCTTGCCTTTGTGAGATCTTTGCGGGAACCTGAAGGTGAGAGAAGTTTGCCTCTGAACTGGGGATTTTGTCTCTGGTTGTCCTGTTCTCAGTAGTTATTTGTACCCAAGTAAATTCTTATCTCCTTTCCCCGCATTGAAGGAATATGTGCCCTTTGTATGGTTCAATAGATTCCTTTCTGCTAGCATTATGTAGTAATCAAGAGTATAGGACCTGAGCTACGCTCTCTGGATTTGAAACTACTACCATTTCTTTTATAAAGTGGAGGTAATCATAGTGCCTACAACGCAGCATCTTGTGGGAATTAAATGAAACACACAAAAAGTGCTTGGAATGATTTCAGGCACAAAGTAAACACTCAATAAGTGCAAGTCATTATTTCTATAGTGACCATCACCTTGGGTCTTATATCCACTGATTATATGCTGCCTGAATTTAAAAGGCATTGTTCAGTGATGTTTGAAATTTGGGTGATTTTCTAAGTTTGCACAGAAGCATATTTTCTAAGAGGGAGCCTTATTATACAGAAGGCTATACAATGAGTCTGATAGTAGATACTAATTCCTCCTCCAGAAAAACCTGGGCTAACTAGTTCTCTCTCAGACTGAATCCTCCGCTATGACCTTTCAGAGTTGAAATTTCAGATGGGTCAACCCTTGTTGCTACTAAACCTTTGTTTCTTTAAGTTCTTGCCTGGAGCATAGTGTTTAAGTATTTAGTGTTTGTTAGTGCCTTTCTCTGGAAAGTTTGCTCACTTCCATCCTGCTCGGAAAATACTGGCTGTGTGTTGGCGCTTCTCTTTTGCTTTCTCTTCCTCCTCTGTATCTGCCCTGTCTTTCTTTGAGAGTCCCATGGCCTTTCTCGACTTGATGGCAAAGTGAAGATCCTTTGCATGGGTGGTGGCAGAATGAATAACTTCCTGACTGGAGTCTTTCCTGAAAACAAGTCCTGCACTTGTGAAACACTTTCTGCTTAACCCCAGTAAGTATCCCCAAGTAGCCAGAGCTTGGTGGGTGGGTTGCTGCTAAATACTTAATATCCCTGTAGGCAGCCCATTTTTCTCAGATAGGGCTGTCCTGCGGGGACCTGAGAAGATCAGGACTGGTTTGATCAGGAGTGGGAGTGTGTGCGTGCGTGTGTGTGTGTGTGTGTGTGTGTGTGTGGTGGTACCAATAGGGTCAATAGACATTGATGATAGGTAGATAGATAGATAGATGGATAACTTCATTTAAAAGATCTTTTTTTTAATTTCCTATTAAATTCCTATCAAAGCCAGTTATAATGTTTTACTTAAGCATTCCACTCAGGTGGAGTCAGGGAGAACTCCTTGTAAGATGGAAATTTTAACACGTGTGTGGTGCATTTTAATCAGCTCACTTTTAAATACCTGTGAAGTGGCTGGATGGAAGAGTTAAATGCATCTAGACTGCAAATACTAACGAGGTGCTCTTTTTGCTCTGTGTTAAGAATCTTGATTTTGTCCCGTGTATCTGAGCGCCATCACTGTTTTGGAGAGAACCCGGCCCCCAGTTTATACTGGACATCAATGGGAAAGCGATATGTCCTTAGAAAGACCCAGGCTTACTGTGGTAAGCACTCAATAAATGGAATCTACTGTTGCCATAATAAGTATCATCTTGGGACAGTTAATATTCATATTTTGCATATATATTAATATGCACACATGAATATGCAGAGTATGAATTAAAAGAACTTTTTAAATATACTTTTATTGGTGCATTGTAATTACACATCATAATGAAGATGAGGGTGATAGGGACATACAGGCACAAAGCACTTGTGGGCTTCTTCCCAGCCCCCTCCTCCCTAACTCCCTCCCCTCCCCTGTACACAATATTGAGATTGGCACTTACAGTTTCACGTATGTACACTGTGTCAATTGAAGTGCTTCCTTCATCAAGTCTCCCTCCTCCCACACTGTCCTCCTCTAGACCCCTCCATACCTCCACTGGGGTTTCTCCTCTTTTATCTGGAGTCCCTCTGATATCCCAATTTCTCCCTAGCTTCTGCATTAGAGAGAAAACATATGACCCTATGACATATGACCAATAATACTTATTATTATATATTGACTGTATATGCATATATAATTTGCATAGTATGACTTTTAAAAACGTTTCTTTCAGTTTCGCATTTTGGGGGAATACTTTGCAATTTGGGGGATTTTCTATTGATATTTATAGTGTGTGCAGCTTTATAAGATTCTCCTAGTGACAAAATATGATATAAAACATGGGAGACTAAGGATCATTGAACCCAAGCTTGATGTCCGATTCTACTGCTCATTGTGTGAGCTTAGTTTACATGGCATTGTTCTTTTCTTATCTTTAAATAAGTTCAAGCCAGGCGTGGTAATCCCAGCATTCGGGAGGCTGAGACCGGAGGATCCTGGTTCGCGGCCAACCTCAGCTACCTAGTGAGGCACTCTGCAACTTAGTGAGACTCGGTTTCAAAATAAAGAATAAAAACTAGGGCTGGGGGTATAGCTCGGAGGTAGAACGCCCCTGAGTTCAATCCCCAGTACCGAAAAAAAAAAAATGATAAGTTCAGGAAAAATTATCTTTATTGTTCTTTTTCTCCTAAAGGACTGATTATAATTTATGAATTAAAATCAACCTGTATTTGGAAGCTGACTACTCTGTCATTCATTTAAATGCTTGTGAGAGAATTCTTTTTCCTTTTCCCTTTCTTCTTTTGTTTGAGTCCACAGACATTACTTTCATTCCCTGGAGTGGTCTTTGGAGAATCCAAATATGTTAAGCTGCTTCAGTGTCCCCTAGAAGTATTAGTCTTGAATTAAGAAATGCAATTCAAATAATGTTATGTACTTAAATAAAAGTATCACTGTCAATCTCACTAACATGTATTCGGAGGGAGAGGAGGGGATGGATGCAGAGGGAAATATACCAAGTATGCATGCATGTATGTTTGTATCACTTAGGAGCTCACTGTGATATATACTTACAATGCAACAATAAAAGTATTTTAAAAAGAAAGAAATTCAACACCATGCAAAGCATACACTCTGCAAGAAGTGATTCCTGGATTCCTCGTCCAAATAGGGCTGCCCTGTGGAGGCCTGAGAAGATCAGGACTGGTTTTGATCAGGAGTAGAAGAGTGTGTGTGTGTGTGTGTGTGTGTGTGTGTGTGTGTGTGTGTGTAAGTACCAAGAGGGTCGACAGACATTGATGATAGATAGATAGATTGATTAATAGATAGGCAATTCCATTTAAAGGATATTTTTTAATAGGAAAATTTATATTTCCTATTAATTTTTTAACTTCCTATTAAATTAGATTTAATTGTACCCAGATTAGTGAGTTTTCCTCCAATTTTTAGCCCCTTTCCTCTTTGCCTTGTAGAATGTGGACAACTAGACACTATAACCTCCACCCTTCCACTATAAATCCATTTGTTTGTCTTTCAACCACAGAATTAGTCCAGATTCACCCATGGGGGGAGGGATAAATAAAAAAGGGGAAAGGGATGTAAAATCTGAACAATAGGAACATTCTAGTCACTAAAAAGGTGATTGGGGCTAAGATAGGAACGATAGTGTCGGCTTTACCGTAGCCTGGATGATTTATACTCAATGTTTTCATACATCAAAGAAACATTAGATTACTGACATGATTTTCCAGGTAATCTTATATCATAAAAGGGCTCACCATAGATCTAGGAACTGGGCCTTCTGTTCCCAAAAATGGCCAATTTGATTCCTTCATCGTAAATATATAAATGAGGGTTTTGTGAATATACTTCAGTGAACTATGAGTAGAATTAGTATCTCTCGTTGACTTGGATCTAAGTAACCAGGGAACTTTGACAAGCTTCAGCCTTTGGACCTGCAATGTTGAAGCATAGACCCCGTACCACAGTGAATTCACCAAGGTAATTTCACCTCTGAGATGTTTGGACAGTCGGCTCCGGAAGAGAACTCCCAAAGGCACTGAGTCGGGTCATCGGGGGCAGGACTTTCTTGTGGGTTCTGCTTGGAATGCTTCTGAGCACTGTCCTAAGCCACTACATTTATCAGCATTGTTGGAGATGCTTCTGTATTGTTTAGAGGACCAGGGTATTCTTATTAAAGTAATGAAATAATGCCTCTTTACCAACTCTCTGACAATGCCCTTTATATTAACAAAACACCATTATTCCATCTCAGTCTAATTAATATCATGTTTAATAGGTATCTGACTTCATGCTAGATTCCAGCACTCTTTTCAAAAGCAGCAAGCTTAAGAATTTTTACTAATTTAATTGAGAGCAGTCTTAAATTAATTGTATAATTAATCTT
The DNA here is from genome assembly GCA_004027655.1 of Graphiurus murinus. Taxonomy (NCBI): domain Eukaryota; kingdom Metazoa; phylum Chordata; class Mammalia; order Rodentia; family Gliridae; genus Graphiurus; species Graphiurus murinus. The sequence goes on along the minus strand of PVLC010025670.1, from coordinate 10,964 downwards.
GTCAAATTAAGTAACATTTCATACACTACCTTATTAAAGAAACTTGAATATTTTAAATTGCCATGCTATTAGGCATTAATAAAGAAGTTCTTCTTCTGTATTGTTCTGCTTTATAACACAAAGAAGGTAATTGCAATATAAATTGCAATATAAAAGCTAATTTCTATAGTACATTAATAATTAGATACACATTATTTCCCATTATATCTTTTTTTAATTCAGTGGATGATCTTTTTTTAAAAAGAAAAATTATTCCCAAATGCCGGGAGTTAACTATTTTCTTGATGATTGCTTTCAAAACTGGACTCTGGAACATTTTTGAAGTGTTCTAGTTAAACCAGAAACGCATGGCTGTAAACTGCAAATATGTCAGCTGCGGAGTCCTTGATCCCTTTGGGTAATCGGTTGCTGTGATGTTTGTGAATGAATACACAGCCCCTCTATTTCCTAGTCCTTGAGGCTGACAAAACATAGTATCCTCGCCTCAGAAGCCCAGGGACTTTTCTCTAGAGAAATTCGAGCATGACCACAAGAACAGTGCATGGGAAGAGGGATTCTAAATCTGTGATGAGCCTGCGGGTGGGCAGGAAGGGAGGGAATACATAACACCTTATCAATATTTTACGAATAGATAGAACTGACTCTCAAGGTCAAAACCATAGTTTCTTAACTTCTGTGAGCACATCCATTTTCATAAATATTTGTCCTGAATTTTAAGTTTCTGGGGAAGTGCCAATCTTAGCATCAGGGAGCTATCCTTAAGCCATATGCCATGTCCCCCAGGCATAGCATCTACGCTGAAGTAATCCAAAAGCGCTTATGCACATTTCTAGGTAAGCCAAGATTATACCTTCTTAATTAATGATGTTTAAACATTAGCGTTTATGACACACAGCCAAAGGGGTGATGCTGAATACCTTGTGCCCAAATCCACAGCTCTTAGTAGGCCTTCAAAAACACCTTGGGAAAGTGAATGAAAACATGCCTAGATAAATAAACCAAATCAGATAAAAAAACTTTTAAAAATCTTGCTAATAGCAGTACTTCTGACTATCATAATGAAAATCTTTTCTAATATTTTTCTGTATTTTCTCCAAAGAATTATTATCTGAAAACGGCCAGTTGGCTTAAGGACTTTATGTTTTGTTCTTTAGAGAAAAATGCAATAGTATCTGTCAATTTTCTTTTTTAAAAAACATGTCCAGGGCAATAGAAGAAGTGTAAAATGTTTAACCTGCGATTTGAAACAATTGAATAATGTCTGAAATGGGCTAAACTCAGTAGATTCATACTGTTGTTGGTCATTGCTTAACATAAGGCCCTGACTATGGTGGTCTATGGTTTTCTTCACAAAGGTTTTTGGTGCTTCTTCTTCCAATCAAATGGTAGGCTTTCCTTTCCCACTTTTTGGTCCTTAGGCATGGTCCTGTCACTTCCTTTGGTTTGTGAAATATGACTCCCATCATTCCCCAGAGCAGTTCTAAACTCCAGGGATGTGACCTCACATTCTAACTTTTCTGTGCCTCAGCACTCGTGGGAATAAGGGCGTCCAGAGCTTGGGTTCCCAGGGAGAAGGAACCAGAGCAAAGTCCCCAGAAACCAGTGGTGGGCATGGAGCTCAACCAGGTAGCCTGAGCCAGAACAGGCAGGTGCTCTTTCAAGCTACTAAGCTCAGGGGTTGGTCATTATAAACCCATACACAGAATATCCTGACTATGAACCGTAAATAACCTAGAATAAGGTGGGGGAGGAGGAGAGTTCAGGCACTTCTGTGGGTGATGGGGAGGTGAACGTGTGTGTGTGTGTGTGTGTGTGTGTGTGTGTGTGTGTGTGTGTGTGAAAGAGAGAGAGAGAGAGACAGAGACAGAGACAGAGACAGAGAGACAAACACACACTAGAACCCAGGGGTATTCTACCACTGAGCTATACCCGAGACATTAATTAATTTGAAGCAAGGACTCATTAAATTACCATGCATTAACCTCCAACCTGATATCCTCTTGTCTCAGCCTCACAAATATTTTGAGGACAGGCATGCGCTACCACCTATAGCTCCAAGGGTGATTTTTAAATGCTGGAGAGGCATTTCTACTCCATTCATAAGTTTGGAATGAATCTCTAACATTTCTATAAATTCTTTTGACATTTTAGAAGATTAGATTTGCCTAATTTAAAAAAAAAAGGTTTGAGATGGGAATATGTGTAGGGTGGAACTTGAAAAATACATTTAATTCTTATAGTGAAGGTGTTCTATAAAAGGGTATTATGGCAAAGGTAAGGTTTTTGTTCCACCCAATGGTAATTTTAACAATGTTTTACTATTCTCAAAAATTACATTTATTTACTATAAAAACCTTGGTAATGTAAAAAGAAAAAAGCACAGATGATAAAAGAAGATAAAGTTTACATCTCATTTTATCAGACTAAGGAGCTGATGATAACGTTTGATGAATGTCACTTTGTCTTTTCTTGAATTTAAAAGAAATTCTGCACACATGTTTTAATTGAGGCTGGAAAACATTTTCTTAAATTTAAAGCATCAAAGACCTCCTTTTTCACTTATTTTTCTCCTATGAGTAAACCTTCCTTTAGGATAATCTCATTATTGTTTACCTGTGCTTTCCCTATGTTCATAAGCTTATACTCAGGAACCCACTGGCCAGCCATCTTATCTACATTATCTACCAATGTTATTATATTTTATGTATAAATTCACACAAAGTTGTGTTTTCTTAGGAGAACCAGTTCATTCAGAACATATTTTTCAGGCAGTATAAAGCTTGTAGGCAAAACTATGCCAGTAAACAATGAGCTGTCTCATCTTTTAAAGTGGATATAATATATGGCACATATTTTATATATAAAAGGTATGCCTCCAAGTTATATGTTTTATATAAAAATGTTTCTTTCTTTGTTTGTTTTGACTAAACCATCCATCTGGATATGGATATTCATATTGTCCATGCATTTGGAATCCTATTTTTTTCTCCTTCTTCATTGAATAATGCAGTCTAGACTTCCTCTCCATGCATGAGCTATTTTAAAAGTGCACATGTCCTACATAGAAAGTTTTAGGCTGTCCTTAGATCCCTCTACACCTCCCCCTTCCCCATGAACAGCTTAGGTAAGTGCAAGATGGTCCACAGGTGCCTCTGAATATGAAGTGAGCAGGTATAGCGTGTTGATTTTTTATGAGATCTGCTTGGGCAGAGCCTAGCCCATGATGTTTCACGGTGATTCTTGGTACCCTGCAGAGGAACCTCCCAGGTGGGTAGCCTTTCTCCTTCCTAGCAGGTGCCCTGTCAGATGCCAACAGCCTTGCTTAAGACTCCCATCCTGTCAGATGTAAGCCTTTCTTGTCATTGTCCTGCCAGCCAGAAAGACACTCACTGTAAATGTTGTCAGATACTGGTAAGTGCCAGAATTAAGGGATGAGAATCAACAACTTTTGCCTACCAAAGAGCCTTAAATGTCTCCAATTCCCCCAAAAGGATTTATTTGAAATGTTTCTGAACCTCATTGTATTTGGGGCTGATACCTCTCATTTGTTATTAAGATATATGTTACTTTAGAGTTTGGAGCTCTTTTCTTAATGTTGATTTTATCTTTACAATTGAGTTACAGTACATTGTTGTTGCATGTACAGGCCTATGCATTTTAAACACAGGTATAGATCCAAGTGACCGCCACCACCATTGGGAGACAGAATTGTTTTGTTACTTTCAGATTCCTCTTTAGTGTCCCTTGGTTAGAGCTGTATCATCGCTCCCTCTCCCCAACCCTAGCCCATGGCACGTGATCTCTCCTCCATCCCTGGAGTGTTGTCTTTTGAAGTTTATCGTGTTGTAGGATCCTTGAGCGTGGAGTGTTTGGAACCTGACTTTTCTCCACCCAGCAAATGACTTTGATATTAATTCAAGATGTTTCTGGTATCAATAGTTGCTTCCTCCCTAATGCTATAGTATTCCATTGCCATGGTGTGCTATAATCTAGCCATTCATCTACTCAACAATTTTATATTTCAGTTTGGGGCATGTATGGGTGGGGCTGCTATAAACATTCATATACAAATCATGATGTAAATGTTATTTTCACTTCCTAAGGGGATGTGCCTGGAAGTGGAATTGCTGAGTCTCAGAGCAAATATATGTTTAATTTTAAGAAAAAGTCCAAGTGACTGCCCTGCTTAGTGCTTGAGAGTTCCATCTGCTTCATTGTAAGCACTTGGTGTTGTCATTATATTTCCTTTTAGTCATTCTAATTGGTGTATGGATGGTTTTTTTGTTTTGTTTTGTTTTGTTTTTCCATGAGATAGCCTTGAATTTCCTTAATAGCTCATTATACTAACTAGCTTTTCATAGGCGAACTTGCCTTCCTTATGTCTTCTTTGGTGTAATGTATTCAAATCTTGCCCATTTTTTAATTGAGCTGTTTGTTTGCTTCCTGTTAAGTTTTGAGCATTTTGTATATATTTTGCATACAAGGCCTTTGTTGTATATATGATTTTCAAATATCTTCTCCCACTTGTAGATTGTCTTTTAATTTTCTCAGTAGTTACTTTGACACAGCAGAAGTATTTAATTTTGATTAAATCCAACGTAGCAATTATATTATGGCATGTGCTTTTTCTTTCATGTCTAAGAACTCTGTCTAACTCCAGTTCACAAAAATTTTCTCCTGTGTTAGGCTTCATATGCATGTCTAAGATCTACTTTAAGCTAATTTTTGCATAAGCTGGATATGCAAATGGAGATTCATTGTTTTGCATACCAATTACCTACCGATTTTTACATTCAATTTTCTAACTTAATTTATGGAAACGACTATCCTTCATTGAATAACCTTTGTGCATTTGTCAAAAACCAACTGGTAATACTGGTGTAGGTCTATATCTAAGTTACCCATTATGTTCCATCGATCTGTGAGTCTATCCCTGAGCCAATATCCCACTATCTTGTTTACTTACCTGTATAGTAGGTCTTGAAGGGTAAACTGAGTCCTCCAACTTTATCCTTCTTTTTCTAAATTGCTTTGGCCATTCTAATTCTTTCACTTTACGCACAAATTTCACACACACACACACACACAAATACAAATGTCCTACTGAGATTTTGATAGAAATTGAATCAAATGTGTAGATCAATTTGGGAAAAATGAAAATCTTTAGTATGCTGTCTCCATGTTCAGGAAAGAGGTGTGCTTCTTCATTCATTTAGGCCTTTTCTGATTGTTTACATAAGTATTAAGTTTTCAGCATGTATATTCTACATATGTGTTCTTAGACATATATATATGTATGTATATATGTGTGTATATATATATGTATATATATATATTTCATTTGGTTCAGAAGTATAGTAAATGCATTTAAGAATTTGATTTCCAATTGATGTTAGTATTGTTTACAGAAGTACCATTGTATTTTGTGTGTTGACTTTGTAGTCTTGAGTCCTTACTAAATTAATATAGTTCTAGGAGTTTCTATCAGGACACATGTTATGTCTGACGGGGGACACTTACTCTACAGTCTAGATGCCTTTTCTTGTTCTTACTTTATTGCACTAAATAGGACACTAAGTATAATATTGACTACTGGTTGTGAAAGCATACATCTTTGCCTTATTACTGATGTTAGGAGGGAAATATTAAGTCTTTCGTGAGTAATAAGATGTGTTAGTAAGTGCTCATAGTCAGGTAGAGAAAGTTCTCTTCTATTTCTAGCTTTCTGATTATTTTTTAAAATCATGACTGCATGTTGAATTTTGTCAAATGATTTCTTCACATTAATTGATACGTTCATGAGTCTGAGATTTTAGTTGTTTAAGCTGCTAATTTGCTGGATAATATTGATTGATTTTCAAATATTGAGCCATAACTGCTTTCCTGTGATGAATGCCAATTAACTATGATGTACAATTTATTCATATATTTCTAAATTTATTTTTCTAAACTTTTGTTCATAATTTTTATATCATTATCCATGAGGATTATTATTGGTTCATATTTTTTTCTGATAGTGTCCTTTTCTGATTTTTTAATAGGGTAATGCTTTATTCATTCAATGAATTTTTATTTCTGCCTGTTTTCTTGAAAATAGTGCAGAATTAGTTTTATTTGTTAAATGTTGGATAGAATTAACCATTATTATCATATGGACCTGGAAATTTTGGAAACAATTTTAAACTATGAATTAAATGTTCTTAATAGTTATATGACTACTCAAGTTTTCTCTTTCAAATTGAGTAAGTTTTGTAGTTAATGGTTTTTAAAGAATTGATCTGTTTTGCTGAAATTTGTGATTTTATGCAAATGGATTTTTTCATGATATTCTCTTATTGTATTTTTAATGGTTGCAGATTATAATGTTCTACTTTCTTTTATTCCTGGTATTGGTGATTTGTCCTATCATTTTTATTTTTGTCAGGATTGCTAGAATTTCTCCATTTTACTGACCTTTTAGTAGAACTAACTTTTTTCATTGATTCTTCCTTATTGATTTTGTGTTCCAATTTCAATATTTTCTCTTCTAATCTTTCTTATTTATTTCCTCTGATTTCCATTAGATTTGTTTGGTCTTATTTTCTACTTTCTTACAGTTGAAATTTATTTATTAAGATAAATATAACAGAAGCATTTAGTATTAAGAATTTCCGATTATTGCTTTACCCTCATCATACAAGCTTTTATATGAGACAGGCGTGGTGGCACACGCTTGTAATCCCAGCATTTGGGAGGCTGAGACTTGAGGATCCGGGTTCTCGGTCAGCCTCAGCTTCTTAGTGAGGCCCTCGACAACTTAGTGAGACTCTATTTCAAAATAAAAAATGGGCCTGGGGCTGTGGCTCAGAGGCAGAATGCCCCCAGGTTCCATCCCCAGTACTACAAAAAAAAAATTATATGTTATATTTTCATTTACTTTCAATTCAAAACATTTTATAATTTCCACTAAGATTTAAGACTTCCTATTGATCTATGGATTATTTACAAGGGCATGTTTAGTTTTCAAGTATTTATCAATTTTCCTGTTATCTCTATTAGTGATTATACTTTACTTTCATATAGTTAGACAATCTACTTTCATGATTTAATTTCACACATGATAAAATGTCTGCCCAACTTCCACATTCCTTTCCCCCATGGTGAAATCTATCTTGATGCCTATCCAAAATGTACTTCAGAAAAATATATTCTGCTGTTGTTGGGTGAAATATTCTGTAAAGTTCAATTAGATACCAGTGATTGATCAGAGTGATTATTGGCTGGTTTTCTTCTTCTACTTCTATGAATTTATGTGTCTATTTCTCCTTTAATTCTGTCAGCTTTCCCTGCACATGTTCTGAAGTCAATTGTTAGGTGTATACAGATGAAGGAATGTTAAGTTGGAGGAATGTTAAATTAATACTTTTATCATAATCTAATGCTCTTTTTTTGTCTCTGATATTTTTCTTTGCTCTAAAATCTACTTTGTATGACATTAATGTTACCATCTAAACTTCCTTTTGGTTAGTGTTTTTATGGAATATCTTTTTCCATCATATTATTTTTTACATATCTATATCTTTATACTTGAAATGACTTCATTGCAAGCAGTGATTGAGTCATTGCTTTAATCCATTCTGACAATCTGCATTTTAATTACTGTTTTTATACCATTTACATTTAATAGATATATTCATATGTTTATATTTAATTTAACAGTATCTAATTTGGCCTGTCTGTTTTCCCCTTTTTCTTCTTATTTTGAAAGTCTTTATTCTAGGGCATACATTACTCATACTTAAATTTACAGTGTACTTATAATCTACTTATATTATAAGATAGAGCTTGGTACTCTATCTCAGGGTCTTTCCTGAGGCTACAGTCTCATGATTCAGTTGAGGTTAAAAAAAAAAATCTACTTCCAAGCTATATATTAGTGGCTAATGACATCTGAGTTGGAGCTCAGTAAGGAATTGAGACCTGGAAGCTGACCAGTCACTCAGTGGCATTTATTGAGTTCAGTCCCTTCTGTTCTGCCTGAATATTAAGGAAAAGAGGAGGGGAAGCTGTTAGGTCTGGGGTCATAGCTGCTGTCATTCATTATTCTGTAGCAACCCATTTTGTTTCCATTCCCATTTTGCTTACACTTATATATTAAGACTTGTTAGATACTTTCTAATTATATTTATGAGTAAAATTTGTCATACCTCAGTACTAAAAAATTACACATTTTCTAGCAGTTCATATATATAATACATTCTATGAATCAAGTATTTGGTTGTAATTTCCTGTTATTTTTGCAAACACAGAAGCCCAGAGCCCAGTGGCAGCCTCCCTGTAGCAAGCTTACAAAACCTTATGCCTCACTTTTCTCTTACTGAATTGACCACAGGTTCCATCTTGTTTTCATTTCTTCTGTTTTCTTCTCTTCTTTAGTCACCTAATTGCCAGTAGTTATTTGTTTTCAACCACTTTAATTTATATTTGGATTAAAAAAGGTTAGAATAAAATGAAAAGAAGAAAAAAGGAGGAACCGATTTATAAGCCTTGTAGGAAAGCCTTTTAATAGTCAGAATGTATCTTGAATAATTAAAGTTACCCAAGATGGAAAATGTTGCAGGTTCCAACATGTGTCCATTTGTCTATAAATTAAGGCTGACTCTTTCCTTTTCCTTCCTTCCTTCTTCCCTTTCTTCCCCCCTCCCTCTCTCCCTCCCTTCCTTCCTTCCTTCCTTTTATCCTTTCTTTCCTTCTTTTTGTTTTTCCCTGGGGTACTAGGGATTGAACTCAGGAAAGTGCTACTTCTGAGCTGCATCCCCAGATCTATGTTATGTTATTTTATTTTCTCATTTGAAACAGGGTCTCACTAAGTTTCTGAGGAGTGACTTGCTAAATTGCTGAGGCTGGTCTCAAACTTGTGTTCCTCCTGTCTCAGCCAACGATGTACTGGGATCATAGGCATATACTACCATGCACAACTGAGACTCATTTTCAAAAAGAACTTAAACATAGGTTAAATTAACTCGACTTCCTTTTCTAATAATTTCTCATTGTGGAAAATACTATTCCTAAGTGATAGCTGATTTCCTAAAATTAAGTTTGTCTGATCCCAGCGATGACCACCTTTATACATTTCTGCATATAATGATGTCAATAGCAAGCACTAGAAGAAGCCAGTATACTTTTGAACCACAAAACCCCTAAAAAAGTCCAAAAGTAAAGTATATTATGTAGTTTTGAGTATCTTTTAACAATCTGATTAAACATTAGAGATACAATAAATTGCTATGAAGCTCACTGGCAATCCCAACTTGCATGGTAGACATGGTAAAGCTTAGAGATGCCAAATAACCATGAAGACTTCCTTGTGGCTGCTGATGCCGAATGACTTTGTATATGAAGAACAGGCATGTTTTCTATCAAACTTGTCAGAGTGGTCCTTGTGTCAGCTTCCTCTTTTCTGGGATTGCTAGTGAACAACTTTTTAGGAATGTCCTTAAAAGAAATGTTGAGCTCCTGAAGCCAATGCGGACTTTGTTATGTATGGCAGACATTAAGAGGCTGCCCATGGAGTCTAGTGTTCTTATTCTGTGACATATGCCCTGGGATCTCTCCTACCTGTTTTTCTGAAAAGAAGGTAGACTATCGTCGTCAGAAATTTCATTGTCAGTTTTTGAAAATGTCAATGACAGCTGCTGTGTGTATTTGATATATTTCCATTTAAACAGATAGTTTCATTAGCTCTGGAGGACTGCACTGCACTGAAGATGGTTCACTCATATCGCCTGTTGGATGTGTCACTGGAAATGAAGGGCCGAATCAATCTGCCTGTCATTAGATATCACAGAATAAACATACCTCAAAACTCGAAGAAGAGCCAAACAATGTTAGGATAGAAACAGATCCAGGGAAAACATCACCGTGACAAAGCTGATCCTTAATTGGGGTATCCACCTTAAATAAATAAAGACACCATGTAGGATGCTTTTTCCAAACTGGATAGTAGGTTTTAGTTTGGCTATCTTCATTGTAGTTGTTGTTTGTATTCCTAGTGGAAAATCAATAACTCATATATATTTGTATTTTATTTTAACAGGCTTCAAAAATGTATGTAAAAATTTTTCCACACAGATTTTTTTTTCATCCTCTAGAAAATCACTTCCAGACTCTAATGGAACAAAAGAAGATATTCTGTCACCATTTTTATTCCCATAAGAAACCACAAAGAAACTATGACATGGATTTGTATATCCTCTAGAATTTCTAGCAGACTCGTTAAAGGCCATAAAAACCCACTGAATGAATACTTCTGATCCCCACAGCCTTGCCGGGGGTATAGATAACTGCTGAAAAACTAGATTGGAGTGAAATTGGAAGCTGTGTTCCCTTAGCATTTTGAGCAGACTCGCACCACAAGCCTCAGCCACCCTACATACCTGACCTGCAGGAGTTCAGTGGCAATCACGTGGGCCTCCCAGCCTCTGGGCTCCATTTGCTCTGGAAACGTGTGGTGGAGGGATGGCACTATTGTGGAAACTGTAATAACCGCATAATTATATTTCATGAGCTACTTCTGCGGGAGGCAGCATTTGACAGCAAATGTGATTTGACCATGTAACCCCAAGCTAAACTAGTATTTGGATTAGGATTAAAAAAATGTAAGAAGACATAACAGAGACAACTCTATATATAAAGGTTAGTATTACGAAGAGAAAATTGCAAGTCATATTATAATTTCATGGACTTTTTACTTTTTTTTATTTCTACCGACTTGATTAGTAATAATAAATTACATATCTAAGGGAATTTGTAGTTCCTTATACAGTACCTAACTTGATACTCATAATTCTCTGAGAACAGGTATTATTATTGCAATTTTACAGATGAGATGAAACAGTAATTTAAGAGAATTACAATGATAAAATTGTAGAGTTATAAAAGAACTTAAAGATGATCATTTAGTTTGTGGAAGTTTTTTTTTTTTT